>JBBPFP011525234.1:0-20005 GCA_037974795.1 Kaempferia galanga
GAAGAAGATGGGTGTTTTGGAAGGGGTTGGTGCTTCCTCCTCGTTTCTCCCAGCCCCTATTGCCGATGATTCTTCTCAAGTAATGTCTGTCGAAAACCCCTTTCTTGCTCTTGCTTACCGAGGCAATGATGATTAATTGAGAATGAAGGATGATTCGATCGCCCAACTGGAAGACATGGTCATGGTGAGGCAGCTCGGATGGCCATCATGGCAACCGCTGCAACCATGAATGCCTACCTCGCTAGCTGGGATCACTCAATGACCGATAAAAGACGAATCTGAGCCTCCTACCCTTTTTCACTCCCTTTTTTTTACACATAATCTCAAACTTTTTCACTAATTTTTCTTCGATTTGATGCCAAATTTTTGAGTTTGAATTCGTTTTATTGTTCTCCGCTGACAGCGCATTTGGAATCGGAGCATCTTCTAACCCTAGTGGCTTCTCTCTTCTTCGAATCGAAGCGAGGCCGAGTAAATCGCCAATGGTCGTCGTCAGTGACGCCTGCGATTGATCTTTCGTTCCATCAGCAATGGCCGTCCAAACCAGTTACTATGAACGCAGCACTGCTAATGCCTTGCGTTCCGTCGTAAAGTTGCAGAGTTGGCGAGATGCTGTTCGACGAATACCAGGGAGAAGAAGATAATCAGATCTTTCTTCCTCGGATACCATCATCGAGAACTGGAAAGTAAGTATTAATGCTTGGCAGCCTGTTCTTTTTTTTTATGTGTTATGTTGGATCTGAAGCAAAATAGTTTCTTTTGTGCCGCGCAATAGCCCGGTGGCGTTGCAGTACAAGCCCAAGACCGATATTGTAAGTGTACCCGAGAAAGACGACGTTTTTTTATTAGAGAATGGCGTCTTTCTAGTCTTATGTTTATCCATTTGTAAAAGTTCAGTCTTTCTAGTTAACTTGTATAGTCATTATAAGAGAACGGTTGGAACTTCATCTCTGTTATCAACACCATGTGTTATTCTCACCATGTGGACCTGATTAGACCGTGCTTGAAGATAATGGCTATGTCAAAATATGTGTGCTATCTTGATGATTAGATCTCTCTCTGCTTTTCGTGATTAGTAGTAGTTGGGCATCGCAGTATTTGTCCAGTTTGTTCTGTGATTCAGTGATTTGGGCTTATGTAGGTGGGTTATCCAGTAATGGCTTATATTTATATGGTTTTGAAGTGGATCTTGTTGCTGCTTCTGCCAATTCAGCAGACATTTCACCAGAGGGTTGTGAGGTTTGTACTAAAGCAAGAGTTTTTCTATATTTTCGTTTTCAAAAATCAACATTTGACAATCAGTGGATTTCGGTACTAAAGAAAGAGTTTTATAGGTTGTAGTCGGCAATATGCAATCTCAATTTTGGCTGTTTTCCCAAAACTATTTCGAAGGAGTTTACAATATGAAGGAGATGTTATGATTATTCTTCATTGTAACCTTGCTCAAATCGATGACTGAATAAAATACCTCGATAGTATGGTGTGTGTGTTGGCATGACAATTCTTAAGAGAACAATGAGGGTATCAGTCTTTGCTTAATTGATATGCAACAATCTTTTTTCTGTTTATTCATCATGTGGAACTACATAGATATCAGCACACTTGGCATGTTTCCTTGTTATTTTCTGTACTAGGTATCAGTTTTAACGTAGGTAGCAAAACTCTAACCTTGTCTGGAATCTTCATCTCCATTTTTTGAACCTTCCTACTCTCAATCTTCTGTGGTTTTTTAAATTATTATTATATCATTATCATATTCAAATTCTCTTCTCTTGTTGGTTTTCTGTTTTTGGGTTATCAATTATGGAACTGTGAGATGAAACATAGGCCAAGAGAATTTCAATAACAGAAGGGCAACCTATCGAGATGGACCATTTTTTAATTGGCTTTGTCTTTTCACAGTTGCCTAAATTAGTATTGGCTACTTATCTGACTGGAAACTAATGATATTTTCCAATTTCCAGTTAATTGTAATACTTGTAGCCAACATTGAGTACTCAACAAAAAAAAATTGTCAAAACAGATGGGTTGATATTTTGTTTTTTTTTTTTCCAAATCATGTACATGTTGTGGAGTCTTTTATTTTGTTCCAAAAGGCTTGTTTTCTCATGCCTGCAATCCACATCTCCTTTTTGTTTCAATTTGCAACCACTATATACCATTATCATTACTCTCGTTGGTCTTCTGTATTGGGGTTATCATGTCATCGAACTGTGAGATGAAAGTTTGAAAAATTGGTTGAGAGATATTACAAGAACAAAGGGGCAACCTATCGAGATGAACCATTTTTATTGGTTTTGTCTTTTCACAGTTGCCTAAACCATATTGGTTGAGAGAAATTACAAGAACAAAAAGGCAACATATCGAGTTGGACCACTCTTATTGGTTTTGTCTTTCACAGTTGCCTAAGCTAGCGTTGGCTACTTATCTGACTGGAAAATAATGTGTTTTTCCTATTTTCCAGTTAACTATTTGTAAAACTTGTAGTCAACATCGTCTACTCCAAACAACTGTCAACCCCCATAGGTTGTTATTTAGATTTTCTTTCAAATCATGTACATGTTATGGAGTCTTGTTCGAAAATAACATCTTGTTTCTATGCACTTTCCCCTGATGTTCGCTAATGTTTCACTTCAGTTTTGAAACTAAGCGCCAATAGTTGCAGTTTCTTTTCCTTCGATCTTGTCTTCACATTATCAAAATGTGTTCTAACTAACTTTGACCATTAGTTAGCCTATTTGCAATCGGCTTCGTGGGGTTCCAAGTACTTTAAGCTCTTCTGTTGTGTTTTTTCGGTGTGTTGCAGTGTTATGGGTTACCATGGTTCTTATGAGATCTTCTTACTAATTGAAGTGGCCACCTTATGCTATTTACTTTTACTAAATAATTGCTGTACTCGTCCTATTTTTTGTGCTTATTTCCCACAATCAGCCTTGAACCTTCAATCCTCGCTTTTTGCTTACTATAGTCAAATCTTCTTTGATTGGCACTCCTTTCCGTATTGTAATTGGCTACCAAATCTGTCTCCGGGATTCCTGTGCCATTGAATTGTCCCTGCGAAACATAGGTGGAGAGAAGGTGCAAGAATATTGAGGTAGACCAGCTTTTAGGTGGTTTTTTCTTTGCACAGTTTCTTTTTTGTGTGTACTTTGATGATAATTGTGATTTATTCAATTTATATCCTCATCATTCTGTGATTTGGATCAGATGATCTAGCAGTTGTGACAATTATATCGAATCTGGTGGATGATCTTGCTTCAGACGTTCATGTGTGGAAGATAAAGAACTGAGACATGACTTGTGGCAGCTTGCAGCCAAAATTGTTGAATTTCTGTTGGTTCTTGATGAATGAGCCATTGAGACTCATTTTTAGACTTCATTTTCCCAATTATTTACAGTTTTTTTTTTATTAAAGATTGCTTTATGTTTCATTGTTCTTGATTTGTGTTTTGGAATTAAACATTGCTCATTAATTTATATCAATTATTTATAGTTTTTCTTTTTAGCAAATAATCCAAATGTTTGACATAAATTCTTTTAATCTAGCGTATAAAAATGGTTTCTTGTAAATAAATGGAGGGAAGGGCTCGCGTGAGGAGATGATTTTATTGAGAATAGAAACTTTTGAAGAAAAAGTCGTTTGTAGATTCTCGTTTATACGATGGAATGCAAGAGCCGCATTAATGAATTATCAAAATGTCATTTTCAAAGGTCACCCATTCACCTAATTTGTTGGTCAAATTTAAATTTATAATATTTTATTTAATTATTCATGAACTAAGTAGAATTCAATTTAAATGCTGATTATTTTTATATAATTTTAATTTGAATATTTTTAAATTAATCGGTTCAAATAATTCGATCTAAACTCAAATTTAAATCATTCCAAATTATAATTCAATTCCACTTAAATAAAAGTTCAAACAATTATTTATATTTTCAAATTTTGAATGGAATTCTAATACCAGGCTTGAACTGTATGTCCGTCAGATTTACTTGACATGAATCGTATCTAATCATTCCGTCCAAATCTTGAAATAAAACATAACACGGAATGAACCATTCGCCTCTACCAGATTTGCTCGACAAGCATGTTAAAGAGATGCATAAGTGCCTTAACAAATCATTGAAATTTTAATTAAATAACTTTACGAAATTATCAACAAGATGAGAAACAACACACCGAGACAGCAATACAGCAATGATCCATGTATTAATGTGAATGCTAAAATCCACAGAAAGGGTTTGGATCATAGGTGGGGGATACAAGCTAGATGAACTAACAAGCTGGCAACTGCCAATGCATATCCATTTAGAAAATTGAGGAATCAAGAAATACAAGTTATGGAAGTAATGTCGATGCAAGTAAATTGGTGGAACAGTAAGAGAAATGTTTTATTATTCATCAACCATATGTTGGTTCTTGCCTTGATAAACGCACAAAAATGGCAACGGTGGAGCCTCCTATTAAGTGGAGAAACTGAACTGTATGCCTGTCTTCCCGTGATCATGTTCAAACTGTTTCAGTATGTAACAGTAGTTGATCTGTGAATTGAAATTATTAGACTGCATTAGAAAACAGAAGATAGTGATTTTCTTCTTTAGTAAATTTTTAAAGAAAACAAACCTCCATGCGAAAAAATCTAGTAGGGAAGATTATGCCAAACCCAGCAGTGCTCCTAAAGGTATGCAAGAATCTCTGGAAGGAGAAATTTGTCAATTCCTCGGATAACATAACTAGGTTCCCAGCATTTACAAATACGTGGCCATGAACTCCTGCCTCTTGGAACACCTTTAGAGGCAGGTCGAATGAAAGATCGGCGAAGGCAGTGACTGCCAGATCACCTCCAATGGCATCTCGGCCTGGAGAGGCTATGCTTCCTGGAGCATCACCCCCTCCGGAAGAGGCTGTAGCTTCATCTTGACTTTGTTTAGGTGAAAGCACTCGTCGCAAATCCATTGGGCCTAAGCCTCTTTGTTTGAAACCCAACAGAGAAGTAGGGCCACCCAGGCCACAGATAGGAGAAGAATGACCACCCATATAGAACCGCTCGGGCAATGGCGTAGTTGAATTCGTATACCCCACCCATGGCACTATGGCACCAGCTGCAACTCCAAAATTGAGTGCAGTGTTGTAGAATCCTAAAGGAATTGCGCCTCTGAGATCAAACTCCTGGTACAGCATAGGAACTAATTAACATTTAGATACCAATGGACCAATTCACAATTTGATGTAATCAGGTAGATGTACAGTTTTGCACACTTAATTTAGAGATAACAAATCTTGAGCCTTAGTTTATTTGATGATTCCAACTAAAATTAGTGAAAAATCTAGTGCATGACCAGCATATTAGACTTTACAGATCACTACTATATATTTTGGAAGCATAGCTAGAATAACAAGAAATGTTTTACAAAATCAACTGGAAGTAAAACATAACATGGAACAGTAGATTGCATAATTGTGATTTTTTTCCTCAATAAAACAGGAAAACATGAAAGCAATTACCTGCCTAAAAAATCGCAGAAGTTTACTATCTGGTCCAAGACCGCCAATGTGAGATGATGACTGGATAGCATACCCACGTGTTGGCCTCACATTTGAATCTCTGTGATCAATTTTGTATGTGTATTTAATGGAAGAGAGAAGGCTATGCCCTAATTGGCTTCGAATTGCCTTTGATGACATGCGTGATGGGTCAAGTAAATTACGCCATGTGAGACTGTAAGCCAAGTCATGCTTTTTAGTTGATATCAGACCAACAGAGAGGCCTAACAGGTGTTCCTTGTATGAAGAAAATTTCAACCAATCTTGAGAAAGTAATGAAATTCGAGTTGTGATGGGAGTTGAAATTGCTTTAAATCTGGGTAAGGCCACTCCAACACTAATCTCTGATGTTTGATCAAAACCGTAAGCCCCAGAAGCATCCCAAATATCTCCATACCCTAACAAGTTCTTAAGCTTCAATGACCCTTCAAGTGACCAAGATCTAGCCTGCAAAATTTAAAGCATCAGTGGTACTCCAACCAGACATTTGTTTGTCTCGAGCAAAATGAAACGAGACATCCATGAAATTTATATGATCCTTTTCATCATCTTAAAAATCTCTTTCTCATGTAAAAGATGTACAACAGAAGATAAACCAAAGTCAGCATAATTCAGATGTCAAAACATATAACAATGAATTCTGTATAAGGATTTGTCATTCCACTTAATTGATTTATGTGTGATTTCTAGTCAAGGTCATTCATGCTGCAAATGACATGAAACATCTCGACAAAATACCATAGTTATTTCAAACCGGATTTTTAAATGGTGGAGGCAAGTTCATATTTACACCACATAAAAAAGAGGTGCAACAAAATTTAGAAGTAGCCAAACCTCACACCAGAAAACCTAGAAGACTAACCTGTTTGGAAACTAATGGAATTGAATTCCTTATGGATTGGAATTCAATTCCATCATTTGGTATAACTTTTCAACAAGAAATTAATAGGGAATTGAATTTCAATTTCCTAGTAACCCCTCAAATCAATTCAGACCTAAAGAGGTCTGAATTGCGAAGAGAATTCCATTAAAATGACGTCTTTGCCCTCCTCTCTTATTTTTCTCCCGTGACTTCTCTCGCGCAACCCTTCTTCTCTCACCGAACCCACTCCGCCGCCACTCTCCTCCACTACCACCGTCCATTCACTGCCGCCGTCGACCACCGAAGCTCAAGGCTTTGACAAGTAAAATATTAAATTTTAATGAAGAAGGACAAAATGGTAAAAATATAAGAATTCAATTCAATTATGATAGATTCCAAATTAAGGAATTCAATTCAATTCCATTATTTACTAACTCATTCCAAATCAAGGAATTCAATTCAATTTCCGATGGAATTAATTGAATTCCATTATGTAAAATTACATTATGTAAAAAGTTTCCAAACGGGGTGAAAGAATTTACCACTTTTGTAGACTAAATCTTGTATCCAAATTCTCTGGACAACTAGATGCGCAGTAGGTATGGGTTTTTACTGTGCATTCTCTTTAAAGTCATATTCTAGACCGCAGAATACATAGTTTAAGTTCAGATTATAGCATATGTGATCTTAAAATTATAACAAGTATTACATCTTAAGGCTTAAAGGTTCAATTACTCTAATACGGCAATTATCAGCATTGTGGGAAGGTAACATTGAACGTATCCAATCCGACATCAATTGCAGGGAATTCAAGTAATGTTCCTAATTGTTTTTTGAAACTAAAATTGATTGCAAATTAGTACGAGATAGCAATTGCAGCATACATTTGTTTGCAACATATCCATTGCATAGATATGGTTTAAAAAGACAATTATTATACCTCCGGCTTTGTGTACACCCCAAGATCACCCGTGAGCGGGTTCTTGACCTCGACGATATCGATGACGACATTGGCGGTGCCAGGAAGCTCAGCGGGGCCGGAATCGAGCGTGATGGAGACGGAATCGAAGATGTCTAACCGGCGTAGGCGGGAGTTGGCGAGGGTAGCGGCCTGGAGAAGCTCCTGCATGGTGGAAGCGGAGCGGAAGGCGTCGAAGACCTCGGCCTCGATGAGGGCGTCCTTGGTCTTGGCGTTGCCTCGGATGATGACGTCGTGGACGCGGATGCGGACCGGACCCTGAGAGAGGCGTCGAAAGGCGCGCTTGAGCTTCTCCTTCCTTGGGGCGGAGCGCACCCCTGCCTCCCGCGCGTCCTCCTCTTCCTCTTCCTCCTCCTCCTCATCCTCCTCTTCGCCGTCTCGAGCATCGGCAGTGTCCTCGATCTCCGATCCGATGTAGTGTTGGAGGCTTTCCTCGCCGGGTTTAGGGTTCACGCCGCCTTCAGTGTTGGGGTCCGCCGCCATGAGAGAGAGAGAGAGAGAGAGAGGAGGGATTCGCTCGATGCTTGTTTCGAGTGTACAAGTCTCTTCTAAAAGCGTTGAGAGCATTTTTATCAAAAACACCCTTTTAATAATTGGAATATCATATCGCATCCCATTACAGAAAAAATACTTAAAATTTTTTTTAAAAAAAAATTATAATATTGTGATCTAGTCATCTCCATTAACTATGCATGTATTTTAAAATATATATATATTTATTTTCACTGGTTTTATAAGTGAATTAGCAATTTATAATAATTATTATGGTACAATAATATTACTCCCATCATAGTGATTTACTAGCTGCAATCTTGCTGTTTTTGTATCTTCTGTTGAAACAAATCTTCTTCAAGGAAGTTATAAATCGAGTTCCTCCTTCACTGGACAAATGATCACTTTCATCACAAATATATACAACAATGCAAGATTTAAGTCCTCTCGAGGATGACAATCAACACAATTTCTCTCCACAATCATCGTCATCGATCGTCATGTTGGTCCAATTATAGGCTACAAACAACTTCCTTCCAATTATAGGTGGATAAAAGGTTGATCGCGATATCGCAAGAAAAGAAGATTTGCTGTGCAGATGCTGTGAGAATTTTGTCACTAGCTAAACTTCTGAAGATATAATTTGACTCTCTGCCCACCACAATGGTGATAGCTTTGGACTAGCTACCTCTGGTGTAATCCCTGTGATCAGCCTCATACAGGAAGCGACTTCCGGCATAGTAGCTCGCTTCTCTGGGTCATCATTTATGCAGGATTTGATGATCTCTGTCAGTCCGATGATATCTTCCTCGGGCACTGAGTCGAGGGTTTCGTCTACCATATCTTTGATTGGTCGGCTCCCTCTTAAGTAGCTTGAAGCCCAGAGTACAAGCAAGCCATCGTCTTCCGAGTAGGGAAGCCTTCCCGAAATGATCTCCAGTAGAACTATCCCAAACTTATAGATGATGCTGCATTTATTCGAGTATTCAGATGTTGATTCTGCTTCCGGTTGCATATTCCAGAACTCTAGATCAGAAACCTTGGCTGCATAATCTTCAGTGAGGTAAATGGAAGAAGAGTTCAAGTTTGTGAGTAGAGGAGGGTTAAGCTTTATCATTTCCTCGAGACAGTATGCAACTCCCGCAGCTATGCGTAATCGCGCATTCCAGTTCAATTGCTCTACTTCCTTAACTGCAAGAGCAAAGATTATATGAATCAATCACTAGGATCAGTCCTAAATGCAAGATCAGGTAACATATATATGAATCAAAAGTTTAAAACTAGAATTCTTAGTTGAAATTATATAAGAAAGAATCTTAGCTTCATTGGAATGCTTTAACATGAAAGAAAAGACTGAAATTTTCACTGAAAACCTTTGTTCGTAGAAGTTTAGAGAAAATGAAAGTAAAATATCATAATTCGGATTTTCAATATCAGATATCTCAAGAAATTTGCTTCATTGTTCTACCAAATAAACTTATTGACAAACTAGTTCTTCAAAACTGATCTAGAATATAAGCACGGTTTGGAATTCCAAGCCCAGCTTTTGTCCCTTGACTAGAACAATATGGTGCCAGAGTTGTGTTGGGCGTGCTATCAAGCAATGCCAGACACACCAAGCAGAAGGAATCAGGGAGAAGAGGAGGAAGACAAGAAGAGGAAGATGATTCAGAAGAGGAAAAGGGGAGCACTTGCAGAACAAGGTCCCTAGTTGTGGTTAACCTTGCTGTGCAGATCCCATTGCAGAAGCCTCATCACAAAACAGCAGAAAACTGGCCCTCATGAAGCTTGGCCAAGGTTGCTTATGGGAATAGCCTTCACGGTCACTTGTGGAGTGTAATGATAAGTTTGGGCTGTACCAACTAGCACGGAACACAAAATAGTTTTAAAGAACGATGCATCTAGGAATGTGATGTTTCATGCCAACTTAAAGAATGACACAGATCAATTGCAAATTTGCAACAAAGTAAGAAGACATCTACTGGGCGGCTAAAATATACAGCTTGCATAATTTCTTAGGTACTCACTGTGCAAATGCTCGAAAAGTGTCCCATTTGATGCATACTCAAATGCCAACATCCTGGTAAATGGTTCTTTTTCCTTGCAATAGCCAAGAAGGTTCATGAAGTTGTTGTGATTGAATTTGGACAACACTGATGCCTGCAAGCAAAACATAGTAAGCATGGAAAAAGAACATGTGCCAATTGTATAAATAGGGGGAAAAAAAAGATAATTAGTGGAGACCTTCTTCCTAAATTCGGCCTCATCTTGAGCTGACCAATCTTTTGTAGATGTGATAACAGTGGACATTACTGCTACTTCAGCTCCACTTGAAAGTGTTCCCTTGTATAATGTAAAATTGGAAAACGATCCAACAATATTATTGAACCCCTCACAGGCTGCTTCAAGATCCAAGCGTCTCAATACAAGGAGCTCTGCAAGGAAGCACATATTCATGAATGCAGCAAACAAATCGCAGAAAATACACACATTTTATATAAACATACCTCTCACAGGAGGTTTCAGTTCTTTTGTCAATAGACCAGTTATCCCCATCATCAAGGGCATCGATGCAACCTTTTTGGTACGGTTGGAATACCAATATATAAGAGAAAGGACAATCAGAAAACAAACTGATCCTACAATCGACAAACGGATAACCACAGGAGAAGTTGAATGGGACTGGCCAGATGGCGGAGGAAGAGGAGAAGTTGATTGAGAAGGTGGTTGAGGAGGATTTACTGGATCAGCAGGGGGTGGTGATTTAACATCTTTTCCGTGATTGACTCCATTGGGAGGAGGAGCATGCTGCCTTCTCAGAGTCACATCCCTACAATAGATTGATAAAGATGCTGAAGTCTATTTATGCAATTGAAAAGTTAGACACTTCAAAAGTTTCTTTCCAATCAAATCAATGATAATAGATTATGCGATGAACTTCCTGTTGTTCTAATATTTTATTTTTCATTGTTAAACTATTAAACTAAGAAAGGTCAAGTGTATAGATTATCTTATTGTATAAACAAAACATGTCATGTGCTACACAGATATATATTCTTATAGAAAACCCAGATACATTCTCGTTACCCCAAGTCATTAGCGTTATTGATGCTGATTTTTCGATCCCCATATTGAAAATTTTAGTTATCAAGACCTATAGCAAGTATTTCCAACAGGCATACAACTAATCAATCTAATTTTAATATGTTCTAATGATGCAACTAATTCATACAATCATCATTAATAAACTTTGTCAAATTCTTTAGTAATTTTGTACATAATTGACTATCTTCCCTCTATATCAAATCATTCATTAAATCAAACTAGTTGGATTATTTTCTCTTTCTTTTCTATGAAATTAATCTGTGAGACTGATTGATTGTGCACAGAGAAGCATTCTTGTTGAACATCAAAAATTTGTAGTAATAGATAGCCTATCTAATGTGGCATTGAGTATTTGGTATTTAGGCGCATGAGACTATAATGAGTTCTATTGTGAGATGACGCACAAATTGTATCACATCACGGAAATATCTGAAAATAGAATTAGCCAAATCATACAGAATTTCATGAAATAAATCAAATTAATGTTTACTCTCGGAAGAAGGTATTGATCTGTTGTATGAAAGACATATACAACAGGTCAGTAATATGATTCATGACAAAAGGCTTAGATCATGGCCATTTTCTTCTGTAAGCAATAAGTCGCAAACAAACATTTAGCAAAAAACCTCAATGTTATAAAAATTACTTGTTCAATGGAGGAGCTTCTACAGCATCCTGATTTGAGAGAATCCTGAACTTATGCATTGCTGGTGATAAGTTACCAGCAAAATTGTTGCTTCCTAGAATGCTGCATTCATCATGTTCAATTAAGAGCTAGACAAATTTTTTAAAGAAAAAACAATAGCTGTTGTCATATGCATATCATTTACTTACAGTCTTTTGAGAGACAAGATATCTCCAAGATTGGGTGGAAGTAGTCCACTGAATTTATTGTGTCCTAAATCCAGTACCTCCAGCTTTTGTAATTGCCCAACGCTGATAGGAACAACTCCATAAAGGGAATTGTTATGTAAAATTCTACAGAATAAGAACACAATGATTCTCAGAACACTAGCACCTTTGTATACGAGCTACACACAAGGATAGTTTTGGAAAAAAAAATCAAAAAGTGGATGCAATTAGTCATTGTCAGTATTTGTTTCCCAATCAGAAGTTGTGCTTAAGCTTCTTTATTATTTTATTTCTTCCACCTAAGGGCTGTATACTTGAAGAGAAAAAGAAAGCATGAAAATAAGGAGAATATATAAAAAAAACAAGTTAGACAAGGGAATAGTCAACATTTCAATGCTCCATGTTTCCTCTAGTCCCATTTCCCTCCAAAGAAATAAACTTTGAGTTCCCTTTTCCCTGGTTCTTATTGCTATTCATGCTTATCATAATTCATGTTGGTATAATTAACCATCAGTGATGCACTTGATCTCTGTTCCATGGGTTGCTCAACTCATAAAAGGTTTATCATTGTCATAGAACTTTGCAGCCATTTTGCAAAAACCAAGAAGATGATGATATCAAAACTTTGCAGCCATTTTGCATAGATTCTCATGAAATAAAATTTTTGATGGCAATAAAGATATTGCAAGTTAAACTGGAATAAGTTATTCATGAAGGGATGGATGATTTTTGCAATTAAATTTTCAGATCACACTCTTGGGAGCACTACATAATTTATTGGCAAAGAAAAGATTCACGTAGATAGCATTATTGTCACATCAGTTAAACAATTAACAAGGATTCATAAGTTAGCAATGCTCACAAAGCAGTCAAGTGTTTGAGTTTGCAGATATCTGGTGATAATGTACCCACAAGAGAAAGATCCTTCAAGTACCTAGAAAAAAAAGTATAGATAACACTCAACTACATAAAATTCTAGTTGAATAAGTACCATATCATTATTAAAAAAAAATGGATGCCTTGATTCAATGGTAGCACAACAGAAGTGACCAATATAGTTCCAGTTAATATGTGAAAAAAAGCATGTGGTAGGATAGTGGTATGTAATAAAAATTCCATATGTTCATTGAGAATTATCTAATCATCTAAGTAATTTATATTTCTCCCGATCCAATTTGGACGCATGCAATGAAAGTAATAGCCGAATAAAAGTTCTTCCACACTTTCCTAAATGTGAAGGATGGATGATATCACCTTGAGGATTTAGACAAAATTAGTAAGCTTGGTTGGGGGCAAAGGAGGAATTTACAACAGATTTACATGTTGAAAGCACTGTTTTGAAATCCCTCCTCTCACAAATTGGGGAGGAACTAATAATGACTGTGGTATAGAAAACTAAACAAAGGATGAACATATGGAACATTATTGGGTTTTCAACTCTCCCTTTCATCTGAATGTTATTATTACCAAAATATACATGAACATAATTAGGTTTTGCTGCAGTTTTGGTGAAGATCACATTATACTGTACATTGAATTCAACTGAAGACTAAATATTTCCAAAAAACAAAGTAGTGGTTAAGATACTAACATATGTGTAGGGAGAAAATAAGCAAATTTCATGTAGCAAATATGAAGCAGGTATTTATTTTTAATTACAACAATGGACGAGCAGGGATGAATTGAATAAAATAATCATTTGTTTGTCAAAAACACTATTTATGTAAGAACGTTGCTTTCTAAAATGGTACAGATAAATGTGATTTGGAGCGGATAATCCTGTATTACGATTACTTTGTTGGTACTTTAACTACAAAAACCATTTTTGTGATGACAAAGAAGAACAACAATCAAACAAGCAGATGAATAAACCAATCTGACTTATCACAAGAAAAGCGAAATAAAAATAATGGAATCGTAGCTGATATTGAACTTCAGTTACTCACAGAACCAAGACTCTTCCATCAACGGAACACTGAACCCCAAACCAGGAGCAAGGGTGATCCTCTTCCTCATCCCAATTTGCCAAAGCACCATAAGGATCAACCTCTACTCTTCCTTTGAATGCCAGAAGAGCCCTCCCTGCATTTAGAAACACCAAGAACAAGAAGTCATCATCCACTGACGCCGGAACCATTGACTGACTCAAAAGCAACAACAATCGATCCACTAAAAGCACCTTCATCGTTGATGGAATCACAGAGCTCACACCTCTGGCAAACCAACCAAATCCACAAGAATGAGGAGATAACGGCTCCATATTCCCCTTTCCTCATCTGCTGCGTCTCTTTCTCTTGGGGGATTCAACCAAAGAGACCACTTTTGTTCGCCGAACTCCACCTCATAGCTAAATATCGCGACTTTGGAAACCACTTCGCCTAAAGTTCGCAGCTTTTCCTACTCCAATCCGGAAATATGGCCTAAGGACCATTGTTTTCATGGGTATTCAGGTGTCCGAAGTAGGACTTGGAAGGGTTGTGGAGGAATAAACATTGAACTGTTGTTGACGAAACGCGTCGTTTACCGGTGATATTTCCAGTCGCCGCTATAACTATATCTATTTAGCCGTATCTTATTTATTCAATATATTAAGTTATTAACTAAAAGAACAGTAAAACCCCATTAAAAATATCTATAGAAATTTCTTAATTTTGATTTATTAAACATCTTTTTCCATTATTTAAATTGGTATTTTGGAATGAGAGAGTGACGTAGGAATTGCTTATTATATATTAAAAAATAAAAAATCGTTTTATCAGCCGCGTGCTCTCATGGCTCTCATGAGCTAGTGGATTGCTTCATCATGCTAAATGTTTTGTCTTTATCAGATGAATCAAATACTAATTAACATTCGATCATATTCATAGTATGTTCCTTGATACAACTAGCCAAGTTAATTTATAATTCCCAATTCAACTAATCTAATTCAACTTTGAAAGCATCCCATGTGGAATTTAACTAGATTATCGGTGTCTGGAAGTAGACATCTTTAGAGTTCTGCAGAAGAAAATGGATGATAATAACTAAATGAGTTGATGTTGAGAAGCAACATGAATTCCCCTTCAATTATTTGTAGAAGAAAATGAGTAAATTGTAGTTAAATTTCCTTGAACTGATCTTTCAAATGGATGATAATAACTAAATGAAAGGGATAGTTGAAGTGGATTTTGAAAAGTTCATCAACGTTGACTTCTCTTTTGTTACTCAACATGGATTTTTCTTCAGCATCAAAATAATAGGCTTAAAGTACCACAAATTGTTATCAGAGACTTCAAACGATATTGAATGGGATTCATTAAAAAAAAACGTTGCTGATAAATCCAAGTGGTTTATTGGATCATCGTCCAGCTGATATAGCTCTCGTATCCTAACTATTTAGAATTAGTTATGTGGATCTTATCCTGTCGATAAACTTGATTTACTTTTAATGTGCGAAGTAGTATCACTATTAATGTTCTGATGTTTATATGTTACTTTAAACAATGCCAATGCCATTCAAAACTAAGCAAATATAGTGCCAACAAAAACTATTAACAAGGAAAGATCCAACAGCTAACTAGCAACTCATAATTTTAAGATTGTACTTGGCTAAAGAAAGAAAAAAAGATGGGAAAGAAATCACCTCGACCAAATACAATTTGATGTTCTAGAAAATATATTAGTAGGTCGAGCCAAATGCGATGGTCTGCAACAGGAAGCACCGAGGAGTTCCAATTGTTGCCTGACCATAGTTATCATACAATTAATCATTTGACAACTAATTGAAACACCGAGGTAGAGCATTTACCTTTGCAGGATGCTGATGAAAATACAATCTGACAGAGATTTGATATGATTAAGGCTCTCAGGGTTATTAGGTAGATGTTTCATTTGGGCGCCAGAAACTTTTTTTGCCAACAAGAATATGCTTTTTGTGAAGGGTGGTGATCCAACGAAGAGAGAGCAGTACGGGACGCATCTTTTTGATCATCGCTGCAGTATCCTGAATCAAGATCCATCCACCAGGTCTCAATATACGATCCATTTCGACAACAACATCTAGGATATCACACCTGAAGATAGAATGGCATGAGATGTGGTCTGAATTGTTGCAAATGTGCATCAATTGAAGGAGTTTTTTTATACCTCTTTGTCAGATTCTCAAATAAAAATGCTGAGTGTAGCAGATCATAAGTCCGAGGATATGTATTCAAAGATTCACACCAGTCATGATAAACTCCAATAAGTCCTCTATCGAAGATAATCCCCAGAGTGTCTGGACCATGTGTAGGTACAATGTTCATCACCCAAAGAGGTTGGTTAACAAGTGCTGCTGCAAATCTACACATAGGAATTAATATCTCAACATGCCCAAACCATGAAAAATACTAAACAGGTAGTTACTTAATCCTATACTAAAATTATATGTATATCTAAATGCAAATGTATCTACTGGGAGGATTATATAGTCTACACTCTACATCTCAAAAAACAAATGCACAGAATGGAAGGAATGGATACAGTTACGCACAATATGTTTTGGGTTAATACAAAAAGCAATTACCAAAGATAAGAACCAACAAAAAGGACAGATGTTGAACTATGTTTAACAATATTAGTGGCTTAAAGCGATACCCCCCATAACCAGCATTCATATCCATCACGTTTCGTATGTTGGACCAGTCAATAGCAAGATCTTGCAAATATCTATTATTTACAATATTTTCCCACTGCTTTGTGTCAAGAGTGACATTTTCTTCGGCTATGCTTGAGCCAGTGTTGAGTCTGTCAGGCCAGGAGGCAGGCCAACTGTTTTGTATGTCTGTGCTCACGAATGATATTCGTGGAAGACAACTACTAAGGGGAACATACCTGCAAGGACAAGATTTAGAGATAGATACAGAGATCTTTAAAGAATGTGTTGTTTTAAAAGAACATGGAAAGTAACATGCCCATATACCATGAAATACCAGCTCTATTTTTATCATTACATAAAGGTGGATTGTTTTCAACTCGCTTCTCATAGCAAGAATTTGAGATTGGTTTCTGATATATCACAGCTCCAATACCCAAGGAATACATGGATTTCTTGACTGTCTTCCAGCAAATAGACTCTGTCAATGCTACCATTGCTGCAGGAAATAAATGGTATTTTTTAAGCCAAACAACAGTATAACCAAATAAAATTCCATGTTTATGAAAACCACACAAACTCGTTACTGACTCTAAGATGCTTCCTTGGATAAAAACTACTTTAAACTATCAAAAATGGCATATGTTGGTAAGCATAGATTTCTCCTGTTTTGTGCAAGTTCCATGTTCTCGACCCTAGTCTACTATATTGCCTAAATAATCTCGTTGATTTTGAATCAGAGAGTATAAGTTCAATGACATTAAGCATAGAGGTCACCCCCTCCCAAATAAAGGATCCTGATGACAAAAGAGGTCATGAAATTTAAAGAAATTGACAAATGTCACTACACTTCCAGACGCTTTGGTCCCTCTCATTATCGCGGTAAACAGGTGTTGCAGACCAAACAAAGAAACCTCCAGGTCTAAGAATCCTATTGAGTTCCAACAGTGGCTTCCCACCTGCATTAACATAGTTCAGATATAAAATTGAGGATAAACATTAGTCTACAAAGGTAAAGAATTGACTAAAATATAGCAGGTACCATCTGCATCCCAGTGGACTCTACAACGTGAACAATGAATCAAATCAAATACATTGTCAGGAAATGGCAGCTTCTGAGTTCCTATTACTGATAAAAAAGCTGGAATCCCTCGCTCTAATGCAAATTGTATCTGAGCTTCGTGCTCGTCTTTTGGCGCAAAAGACATAGTAATAACATTCCTATCCATTAAATATCCACCAAAGCTTGCAACACCACAGCCAACATCAAGGACAACCCTTGTGTGCCCTCCCCAATTGATGGCTGGAAGATTCTGGTCAAATCAAGAAAAGAAGTATTTCTGGTTTATACAAATTTATCAGTTATCAGATTGAGAATCCCATCAAAAATCGGTTTGAGAAAACCAAACTGGCATATATGCTTATTACAATTGATGAGATCTTCTTTCAAAAAAGATTAAAAATCAAAATAAACTGAAATAGAACAAGTTTTAACTTGAATGTAGTTTTGCAACAGATCATTGCGCATTTTCAGAAATGGTTTTCCAAAGCTAAGATGATTAAGTGATGGCATTAAAAAAATTAATGTTACCAACACAAGGATAACCAATAGTTTCTTTTCATCTACCAAAGACAAGGTTTCTTGCTACCTCTGAATGTTGATATCCAATACTGCCTAAGATTGGACAAAATAATCATTCTCGTTAGGTAGTCTGTTTAATGAAAATGGAGTTCATCTCAAATGAGTCATTGGAGAAGAGTGAAGACATAATATTGCCACGGTCTAGTTGCAATGTATGCATGGGTGGATATTAAGTTTTAAAAAATACAAGATACTAGAATGTATTCCCACCAGGACAATCAACAATGGATAATCTTGCAACGAAAATTTATCAAAAAATTGGAATTGACAAAGAACATTGTACATTTTAAAGAAAGTAAAAGAAACAGAGTGGAACAGGGCATGCATTCATGTTCATTACTCAATAATATCAAAAAGTGAGCCTTGGGTCATAAGCGCTAATTGAATAAATTAAATGCAAAATTCCACCGACTCAATAGGAAAAAAAACCAAACGAGAAACCCATTATTATAGAAGGAATAGCATATTGGCCTCTAGTACAGGCATGCCCAGCAATTTCTTTGGTTGGAATCAGCAACAGAGCATCCAAATAGCTGAGAATACTTGCTTACCTGCTCGATGAACTCGATGTATTTAGAAACGCCATCTTTAAATTGAGTTCCACCCCCAGGGAAAACCAGGTAATCACCAGAACTCCGTACCCAGTTTTGGTCTTTCTTATATTCAACGAGTTTGGTGTGAGGAACATTATCATACCAAATCTGTTGACCACAAAATAGAGAATTTAATTAGGAAGACCAAATGAATGACAGGTTAAGCTCCAAGCAACCAAAATATCATCTGATAGTAAGCAGAACACTTCCGCCATTTTTTCTTCTATTTTCACACTTATCAAAGTTCCATGCATGTGATCTCTAAAATTCTGAGTCAACGCGATTACACGAAGTCCAAAAAAGTTTCATTTAAGTTCAAAATTCAAGGCTGAATATTTTTTAAAAAATGAATGGAAAATTTAAGGAGAGCTAGGTGATTACAAATGTACTATTGCTGAAGAGCAGCAACAAGGAAAATAAGAAATCAACTACTGAGGTACACACAACGTATCTCGAAGGAAACAATGTGGAATAATCATACTCGGCAGATGCTATCTTATCATACCATCAGTACGAGTCAACACGGGAATCGGAAGCAAGGAGAAACTAGCTAGGGCAATCATCAAGGGTAATCTGATACATCGCGACCGTCAATGAGAGAATTGGGGGAAAAGAAAACATAGCTGGCTTACCCAAGAATCAATCTCACCATGTCTCTGCTCCTGGGCCATGGAACTGGCACCTTGTACCTCCACGGCAGCGGCACAAGACACCTGAGGCTGGGCTTGGGGCAATGCCGCTCCCGGTGTTCCATGTGTCGCCGCGACTTGAGGTTCTTGATGGCCTTCCAATTATCCAAGCACGGAATGTAATCGGCGGCTTGGAACGTCTTACCACCCTTACAAACCTCCCATTTGATATTCACTTCCTCTTCGCCCCCGCCGCCTCCGCCATCCTCCTCGTCGGCCGCATCTCCATTGTATCCGTCCGCCTCCATTTCATCTAAGTCCGAAACGGAGGTAGGGTTCGATGGGAGCTCCGGCGTCGAGATCTGCGGGGGTGGGGACGATCTGGATGGGGGAGGAAGGAGATCCTTGGCGAAAGGGAAGTAATTAGACGAACCGGAGGAGGGTAGGAAGAGGAGGAGGAGGATCGTAAGGGCGAGGAAGAAGAAGGTGAGGAGGAGAGGAAGGCGTCTCTCGGTGAGCAGAGTTCGCGACGAGGACGACGACGCCATTTCTTCCGTTTGGATCGTGTTCGCGTGGGCGAGAAGGTGAAGCATTAAATCCATGACGAGGCCATCGTGGCCTGTACATTTGCACGAATCTCGAAGCATGCACACGAGTTTTAACGAGTGATCACGGTCAACGTTCGACCACT
>JBBPFP011527406.1:0-38282 GCA_037974795.1 Kaempferia galanga
ATCTTCAATTCAAATGGGAACGATCTCGGACCTCCTATGGCGATTTATCTCCACAAAGATTGCACCTTTTCTCCTTCCTCCAAGCAATCCTACTTCTTTTCCCTTTCTCCACCCATCTCCTCATCTATACTCACTCAAACCAAAACCTAGGACATGGCAAAGGCAGCAGAGGATTGTAATTTCAACTTTGAAGAGTGCAAAGATAGCAGCTTACCTACTGACATCGATTCTATTCCTCCATTCTGCTTCACCGTGAAAAATTGGAAAAGGAAGGGGAGCGAGTGACTGTCACATCCTTGTTTAGCCATCGCTCATTAACTAAATGGAAAAGCAGGACGTAAGTGTTCCAAAACGCACAGGAAAGTGACTGGCTACCTTCCTGATCCCAATCCTAATCTCTGTCAACTGTTCTTTCTCACCACGACTGTGACGTTTCCTATATTTCGATCGCTGATGGGTCTTGTATTGATTGACTAACTGGCAGTGGGGAAAGTTTGAGTTGGTTCGATTGAGAATTCACTGGCCATATGCAATCATAATCAGTAAACTACATCATAATTCGCAGCTCGACAAGTTATCTGACACAAGATTATCTTTAATACATAATACTCTGTGATTATAATCAGTAATACTGACCACTTTTCATCTTTTTCTTTTTCTGCAAAGTCTTCCAATGTCTCAGTACTTGAATTGCATTCAGTTCAGGACCAGATCTGCGAGCTTGATCGTCACCGTGCAACCAAAGGAAACAAGCAGCTGATCTGTTCTTACTGAACTTGATGGATACGAGCTCCTCCAGTGGTGTTTCTCTGAGTGACTTCCCACAGCTTTGTTGAACTGCGTGCAACTGAGACAAGCACCATGACTGCCGATCAAGAAAGCTGTGGAAAACCACACAGACAGCCATCTCATTTCGCTGCACCCGCAGATTGAGCTTTTCCCAGACAAAAAAATAATGAATGGCGGAAGATTTGGAATAGAAAAAATAATGGGAGTTTTATGAAAAAGTACTCCCATCAGAATAAATATACGGCAATTACTAAACGGTCCCTTGCACTTTAGAAATTATATATCGCCACAATGTTATTATTATTATTATTTTTGAAATATGAAGGTGCCTTTAGGATTAGGTTTTATTAATATTGGATTATTTCTTTAATGTAAATAATTTAATTAATTATTGCTATTTATAAATAATTAATGAGTTAGAAAAGATCTTAAAATAGTCAATTGCGTGTTTTAAGGGTTAAAAATATTTTCTATATGAAAAGGTAAATATGCGAAAAATCCCTAATTTATATAAATAGGTATTTTCGCTTCTTTACTTGGTTAAAGGGAGGAATAAAAAACATATTAACCAAATTTGGCAGAGGCGGTCGTTGTTTTGCTTCATCGTTCCCCCTTCTTTGACGGGAAAGCTCCGCCTTTCGCCCTTCCTCTCGCCTTCGATCTTCGCATCAGGTACGCCTATTATCGTATTCACAATGCTCTCCGGCTTAATCGATGTGGTTTTGGACCTGCAACCAAGGTGTCGGCCTTGTTGTCGCCGCTGCCTGCGTGTCCCGGGTCAGTTTGGAGGGGATCTGTTTAGTTCGGATCGCTTTGCGTTGGAATTTCGTGGATCGATGTGCGTTACGTTGATGAGGGTTCAAGGTCTTGGTTGGATGGGATTTTCGTCTGTTTTGGGGGTTTCTGATTAGGACGTGGTTCTTTGGTTAGGTTAGGATTTGGGTGGGTCGAGGTAAAGTTATAGAGGCAAGTGGGATCTTTTGAGAAAGTTCGTGATTCGTTATTTGGGGACGAGAATTGGCTACATAACGCTTTGGATGTTTCTTTGGGTGTTTTTACACGCCAAGAATTAGGTTGTCTCTATGATCGATGATTATTTCTTTCTCTCTGTTTGTGATTAAGCTTGATTCTATTTGGGGAATTTTTCTTGACCTAGAATTGTGATTCGTTGTTCTAAAGTTGCAATTTTTATTTTCCTAGGAAGGACAGGGTATGCACATTTGATGGATGATGACTGTTCCAATGGATAGTTCTTCTCTTTCATCATGGGAGTTTGCACAGCGGCTTTATGATAAGGTGCGACCTTGTGGAGAATTCTTAGTTACTTTGAGTAGCTCTTATTTTCGCTGCAGTAGTAATTTAATTCAAACACAAGTTTTTACTTTCTTATACATTATTCAAATACAGAAGTAGTTTATTTTTATTGTAATTTAATTGGCACTTGTGTTTCACTACAAAACTTTCATGATTATGTAACCATGTAGCTGGACACATAAAAGCTCCAAATACAGTATCACAATATCGACAGGTTAGTTAGATAAGCATGCAGAAATAGGGTATACTTATGGTTCTTTTGGCCCTTTCAAAGACCCCAATTTCAGTGTTTCACTCTCATAACAGTAAACCCTAAACTCTTTCGTGTGAAATTGTTTTTGGTTGAATCTTCATAGCTCCAAAATTCCTAATGCATTTCTCATTTCTTTGAAACTGATCTAGCAAAGTATTGGATTATCCCACAAATGATGTAAGCATTATGCATCCCTTTTTAAAGTTACCTCATACTGTGTTGAGCAAAATGACATATTAGGACTGCATATGAAAATGCAATAGTGTCCCTCATTGTGTATGCCTATGCCATAAGCACGGGGTCTACAATAAGCATGCAGAAATAGGATCTACTTATGGTCCTTTTAGCCCTTCTAAAGATCCTATTTCAGTGTTTCACCCTTATAACTGTACAACTATTTAGTGTGAAATTGGTTGGTTTGAATCTTCGTAGTTCCATTTTTTCTTGTCATTTAATTGTAGATTTGATAAAGTGGTGATCAAAGTACCAATAAAATATACATGGATAATTTTGAGGCATTTACTGGTTTTTGATTATTTTGTAGTTCCATCTATTATAACTTTAAAAATGTCCACTTAGAAGTGCCATAAGTTTATACTTTATAGAAAGTTATTTTTGTATAAAATTTTTAACATGGTACCCACCTGAGGGTCATTTGTGGTAGCTGATTTATATATCCACTTATGTGGCTGTTAAAGAGTTAATTATGTTAATGCATAAGATTGTGTATCAAAATGCAAAAATAAAAAATCTGCCATACTATATTAATATAGTCCATCATAACAATCAATATCTTTTTTTCTACATTGTAACTCTTGATATAAAATGAAGCAATCTAAGAAAACTAATTTTATTTAGATTTTATGTTAATCAATCATAGAACATAGAAGACCAATGCATATCAACCAACCTAACCTACAAAATTCTTATTACATTCTCTCTCTCTCTCTCTCTCTCTATAAACTGATCTAGTTAAGTATTGGATTACCCCTCATAATGACGAAAATATTATGCATCCCTTCTCAAGTTTACTGTATTGAGTGAAACGACATATTAGGACAGTGCCCCTCATTGCATGTGTGGCTTCTCAAGTTATTAACTGTATTTTGTCCCCTATATTTTAATTTTGCATCTATCCTGAATGGTAAAGGAATTTATGTTTGGCTTTCTATCCATCACGATATTGCTGCATCATATTCAGTTCTTAACTGTAATTTGTGGCCTATCTCTTAGAATGTTGAATTGGAGAATGGACTACGGCTATCTGCAAAGTCAAAAGTTCCTTCAGACCCAAATGCTTGGCTTCAAATGCGAGAAAACTATGAGGCCATAATTCTTGAAGATCGGGATTTTTCTGAGAAGAAAGACATAGAGTTTGTCCTATGGCAACTGCATTACAGAAGAATCGAGGAATTTAGGCAGCATATTAATGCTGCAGTCTCGGCTGGTAGAGGATCAAATCTACCAGCAGGTAGGAAGGCCCTTGTTCACCCTGATAAAATTAAGAAAATCTATTATGTTTTCAGAAGTTTCCTGACAGAAGCTACTGGATTTTACCATGATCTCATATTGAAGATTAGAACAAAGTATGGCCTACCATTGAGCTACTTTAATGAGGGAATTGAAAATGAAATTGTTTGGATGAAAGATGAAAAGAATCTGTCTGAGATGCAGAAAGGGCTTGTGTCTTGTCACCGGTGTCTGATATATTTGGGAGACCTTGCGCGTTATAAAGGACTATAGGTAGAAGGGGACTCTGTTAGTCGTGATTTCGCAGCTGCTTCAAGTTACTATATGCAGGCAGTTCCAATCTACCCTTCAAGTGGTAACCCACATCATCAGGTTTGTATGTTGTTGCATTGAACAATTCAGATTATCTAGCTGCTTCAGTTCACATGGTTCTTGTTCTATTTATTATCTATATACAATATATATGGTTGCAGCTGGCAATACTTGCTTCCTATTCAGCTGATGAGCTGTTGGCAGTATACCGGTACTTCAGAAGTTTGGCAGTTGAAATTCCCTTCTCGACTGCAAGAGATAACTTGATAATTGCTTTTGAGAAGGTACCTTTTTATATGATCAAACTAATATGATTATGCATTTTTTTCGTTTCTGTTACTTATGTGGTCCATAATTTTTTGCATGCATGCATCAAGCTGGCGTTCTTTAAATGTGTTCAAATAAATTTGATTTTTTGGATTACTTACAAATGCAGCAATTTGACTGCCACCTCTTTACTACATCCCTGATACCTTTCACTATTATCACTTATTTTGAATAATAAAATACTTGACCATGTGGCAAAAAGGCAAAGCGCTCGCGCCTAGCGTCCCTGCTAGTTTGTCCAATATGGAGAAGGTAAATCACGGTGATTGAGGAGGCAAGTGGATGGGAGGTGAGTTACACAGAGTGTAGGGATTTACGCTCCGCCAACCACGAGATTTGACCCCAATACCTCATGTGGCAAACAACCATCCACTTACCACCTCAGCTATGCCCTAGAGGCAATTAAAAACTTGACCATGATAGTGTTACACAATGCTTTTGGTATTTTTGGCAGACAACTTTTTGTCCATTATGGCCCAACTTGCAAGCAAACTGAACATGCAAGTTGTGTGTTTTCTTTTTAGGTTGAATGTGGATTTTGCAAGTCATGAATTTATCTATGATAGATGCCATAATCGTTCATTGACTGCATTGTGATTATTAGCTTTTTATCTCCCTCCCCTTCTCTCGAAAATGTACAATCTTGATCTTGACCTCTTTGTCTTTGCAAGGAAAGAACATGGACATATTGTCCTTTTTTCCATGTGAAATCAGATTTGACTTTGATTTGTCATGCATTTGATGCTTTCTTGTCTATATTTGATATATGAATATTCTTTTCGATAGAATCGTCAAAGTTTCTCTCAGCTACCGAGCAATATGAAGGTTGCTTCAGGCCAAAAAATGCGTATGCGCTCAATTGGTCGAGGTAGAGGAAGAGGGGATCTAAAGCTCATGCAAAAAGATACTAAAATTGAAACTTCACACATCAAAGATCAAAAACTCACAAAATCTGAAGTATTTAAAGCCTTCTCAATTCGTTTTGTTCGTCTTCATGGAATCCTTTTTACAAGGACAAGGTACTTGATCAATTTATATGCTATATATTGTCAACCTTTATTCTGATTAATTAACATGTTTTCTTACTTCCACAGCTTGGAGACTTTTGGTGAAGTATTTGGTTCAGTAATTAATGATCTGATTGTGCTCCTTTCCTCTGGTCCCCAAGAGGAACTTAATTTTGGATTGACTGGTGCTGAAAACTCATCAACCATGATGAGGCTTATTTCCATTTTGATATTCACTGTTCACAATGTGAAAAGGGAGTCAGAGAACCAATCATATGCAGAGATCCTTCAACGTAAAGTGTTATTGCAGAATGCCTTTACATCAGCCTTTGAATTTGCTGGGTATATTCTCAAGAGATGTGTTGAGCTGCAAGATTCTGCATCAAGCTATCTTTTGCCTGGTATTCTTCTTTTCATTGAATGGCTGGCATGTCATCAAGACATAGCAGCCAGTTCTGATATGGAGGAAAAAGAAGAGGGTGCAAGACTGTTCTTCTGGGATCAGTGCATTTCTTTTATGAACAAACTTATTGAGACAGGACATGCATCTATTGACGACGATGATGATGAAGTTTGCTTTTTTAACATGAGTAGGTATGATGGAGAAGAAACTGGGAATAGACTTGCACTCTGGGAGGATTTTGAGTTGAGAGGATTCTTACCTTTAGTGCCAGCACAACTCATTTTAGATTTTTCAAGGAAGCATCCTCTCATGAATGATGGTGGCATGAAAGACAAAGTATCCCGTGTTCAAAGGATTCTGGCAGCTGGACGGGCTCTTTCAAATATTGTTTATATTGAACAGAAAAAATTATATATCGATCCAAACCTGAAAAAATTTGTTCTGAGCAGTGAGCCTCCAGTATTTGAAGGTAATATGGACCCTACCTTTCAAGGTCAGCTGGATTCAGGTGTTAATAAGCAGGGAAGTGAAATCAAAGATGTGACTGATCTTTGGGCTGCACAAAGGACGTCTAGTCTTGGAGTGGCAGAAATCAAGGACCACATCTATATGGGAGGAGAAGATGATGAAGAAGAAATTGTGTTCAAGCCTAATACCTCTGAAAAGTATGCAGATGCTAAGTTAACTGCTTTTAATTTGATCAACCCTGTACAAGAATCTTTTCTTTCTGATCAGGCAATGCCAGCTCAGCATCTTTCTCCAAATTTTGGTGGAATTCATGTGCCAGCACTACCAAATAACAAATGGTTCTCAAAGCAGGAAGCATGCTTATCAAATGGTATTAAGAATATGAATATAACAGAAAATGGGCATTTGAATAAGCAGGTATTGCAAGAAAGCTCAAATATCTTGCAGCCTCAACCGTTCTCACATGTATTGTCAACTTCTGTTAATCTGGATGCTGATAACGCATCCTCCAATCAGATTGCAGCTGCAGATGTAGTGTTGCCATCTGCATTTGACACTATATTGCCATCAGGAGCAATTTCTGATGGTTTGGCTATGAAGCCCTCTGGCTTTCCATCTTTGAAGAAAAATCCTGTAAGTCGTCCAGTTAGGTATGCTGGGCCACCTCCTGGATTTAGCCATATCAGTACTAGACAGCAGAATGGAGGTATCCCAAATTCTTGCACCAAAGATCAGCTGCATGAGATTGATGACTATAGTTGGTTAGATAATAGTAGATCATCTACCAAAAGCATGGGCGTGGATAATTCTTTTGATAAAACGACACACAGGGTTCCATACATTAACACGAGCAATACTACTCCATTTCCAACTGTTTCCACCTTCCCATTCCCTGGAAAGCAAGTTTCTAACGTGCAATCTGAAACTGTCAATGGACTAAGATGGCATGATTTCCAGCTCTTCGAACAACTGAAACCTTTCAATGTGCAGCAAAATCAGCACTCAAATCTGCAGCAGACTCTGCTGCCCGAACAATATAAAGCACAATCACTTTGGTCTAATCGGTACTTTGTGTGATACTTTATTTGAAGAAGATTTTAATGGTAAGAAAATGAGGTATTGCTGTTATAATTTTTGTTTTGAAAATTTCATACATTCATACAATGACTAACTTGTCTTTTGATGTTGGCTGAAATATCTTCAATTATATTTTTTTAATATATATTTTTTAATGTGTTTAGTGATGGATGAAGTGCCTTCCATGGTGGGTGGCTTGCAACTTCGTGCCTATTGAAATCAGTCCCATATTCACAGAATTAATTGTTTTCAAGTTTATGGTCAAACATTGATAGTCATGGGAGCACTGCAAATGCTTGGACTTTATATTGTAGGTGATGTTAACTTTATTAGCTGCCTTTTATGTTTTTTTAAATAGATTTTATATGAAATGCCTGGTATAGTTCATTTAGGTTGTGTTTTTGTGTTTGGGAAGTTAATGGCTGAACAAGTTCTCATTTATTAGATGGATTTCTCCAGTTGTAGGATGAGTTTATCTTTTATTAGTTACTGAAAGCTATATTTAAACACCTTTTAATATCTTATCACTTACTATATCATAAATTAAAATATCTAAATGATCATCTCCTTTGCTGCAAAGCTGCCTCAACTTCTCTTCATATAGCAATTCTTTTAAGATTGTGGACAGTAACTATTCTTTCAAACTTTCCAGCTTGTCTAATCTCAGCTGCAGAAGTTAATGTATTTGGGTGATATTTTCCTCCGAGGAGGGTTTGCAATTTGATCAGTCTGACTTGAACTGCTTTGGACTCAGTTTCCCCTTGTGTTTGTGGAAGTTATTTCCAGTCTCAGCCACTCAGGTTATTTTGACTGTTTGTTGTGGTCTCTACTATTGCTATAATGGAAACTACTAAGTAAATGTTCATTAATTCAGCACCTTTTTAAAAAGTTATTTTGCATTTACTTGACTTAGCCAAAATGTGTTATTTATGTGTAATGCACAAAGATATTACAAATTCTTCACTACTCTGAATTAATTTGTTTGTAAGCTTGATATCATGGACCATTTGGCGACTCGACATTTAACTATGTTCCATTTAAGTTGTAGCATCTATTGTCTAGTTCATAATACATGATGAAGTATCATTAGTTCATTGTGTATTAGTCTTCTGCCAGTGTATCCTTTAGTTGCAAAACTGTGTTTATGTTTTTTTTTAACTTCTGCCTTCTCCTTGCCAGGATCCACCAATGCTACCAGGCTGCAGGAACAAAGAACCGATTATCTTCGATTGGGAGGAATATAAACAAGTCCTATGCACGGTTGTTTCGAACACGATAGTGATACCTGGGGTTCGCTTCGTGGTGGAAACTCCAGTAAAGCTGTAGCGTTTGCATTGTCATCATAGGCCTCCATGCTCAAATCCAACTGCTTTCTTGGCGAGTGTGCTTTAGTTGTCCTTATCGAGTTGTCTACTTTACCAGTAGTAGGAAGATAAAACAGTCAAGAAAGTGATTCCAGACGGAGGTTTGCTGCTGCTGCAACTTGATGAATAACCGACCTATTGTTACCTTTCACCTGAGGAAACTTTTGCCAGTATGGTGTTTTCATTGTGTGGTTTGTTTTGTCTTTGGGAGCTCTAAACTTCCATTTGAGTTTCATTTGTTTTCTCCATTTCAAGTGTTGTGGACCAACTCTATATGTTGCAATGCACATTTGGTTTGTTGCTAGTTGCTGTTCATCGAGCATTTTTAGCATTTTTGCTGCTTGATTTCTGGCTATGAAAAATAGTTGCTGATGCTTGTTTTCCAATATATATCATAATTTTACTTTGAAAGGATTTTAGCCTGCACAATCTATGGGCACTTGCGTAGGTGGCTCTCACAGCTCTGGGCGCTCAGGCTCGAAGTGGTTCTCGTAGCTCTGGGTGCTTAGGCTCACGGCGTCCGACTGACACGTTGTGAGTAAAATTTAATATGTCTGAATATATCATCCTTTCTATGACTTAACCATTTATACTAATAAAATCTCTATATTACATTATATCGAATCATGTCTCCTTGACAAGTATGACACATAAGAGATTATCATATGAGATTATAAAATTAAAATTAATATGTCTAAATATATCATCTTTATATTTTAACTATTTATACTAATGGCTGGTAAAGTATTTATTTCTAAAATATTTTATATAAACATATATATTATCATAATTTTTTATTTCATATTTTAAAATTGATGTCACTGAAAAACTTTTATGATCAACTTAAGTTTTCGATGTTAGAAAATTAAATTAATTTTTTTAAGAATAGATGTATGGTATATATATATTTTCGATATACGAACACTCTACTTGTTACTGCCCGATGGCCCGCCCAATTCCACCCCCGGCAGCACGTGGACGCACGTGAGGCGCCTATTGCTTTCTTCCACACGGCTTCCTCATCCTCTCGTCTCCATCTCCTTCTCTTTCTTCGAAGCTTCAGTCCTCCCTCGATCCTTCCCGGATTTTATTGTTACCTCGAATTCATTGCTTTGACGATTGGAATATCATCCTCTTCCTCATCAAAATGGGATCTTTCTAGGTTTTCAGTTCCTTCCTTCTTCCTTGCCCTCTTTCGACTGGAGGATTAGTTTACTGTTGATCATCGGATTTTGAGGCATGCGCCAGCTTGCTATGAGCTAAAAATCCGATCTTTTGAGGGTTATATGCTCGGGTTCGTAACTTTTAATCTTTTCTCCTCTCTTTTGGATCTTATGATGTGCGCATAGAAGAGAGGACGTTTTGGGGGGTTGCTTGAAAATTGGTGAATGGCTTCGTTTGCTCTGTGGTTGGTGGTGCTATCACAATTACCGTGGGCTTTGGCTTCGGTTGCAGTTCCAGCTCTTCCGAAAGTATGTGGTTACGATCAGGTCCAGTACTTGGAATCATCATCCGACGAGCACTACCTCTTAATTAATGGAATACGGATAGAGGATCCAGTTCTGATCTGCAAGGCGCTTGAGTCCTACTCCAGTAATGGCTGTTTTGCTTCTGATCCCAACATGGAACATTGGGGAAAGATTGGAGAGAAGTACTGCAATGAAGACTTCGCACCATTACTTCATGTCGAGGGTGATTAATATTAGTTTTAGCTTTTTTTTTTGACATGGTTCTCTTCATATTAAATTCTGTTCTATGAACTATATGATTCTGCATTTCTGCTACTGCTAGGAAGATAGATTTTCTTGTAAATATCTGTGAATTTATGTTGTTTTACTGCATTGTTATAACTAGCTCACATATGCAATTGCACATCTGCTCACAGCTTATCAGTTGAATAGTTATTTCTTTCTGAAGTTACACTTTTTGGAGGTCCTTTTGCTTTGTCAGAGAACGCAGTGGAACGTTTTTTGTCACTTATTTTCTTATTGCTTACTGCAGTTAACTTGATAAGGCAAGGTGGGAGAAAACTGCTACAGTTTGTGGAAAATGTCACTAACTATAGTCAGGGGAGAGAATTTAATACGTCCGAAGAAGAGCAACGGTATATAATTTCTTCAGAAAAACAAGATATCCCTCTTGCTCTTCCAGGAATGCTCCTACTGTGTTGTGGTATCTTCTGTCCGTGCTTCTATGCTAAACGAAAAGAAGAAAGCCATCACAGTATACATGACCGACAGCAGAGAACGAGCGAGTCGAGTATGAACTTACACTTCCAGAATTATATATCTGTTTCAGTATTTTCAGTTTACCAACTTATGGTTTTTCTGTACTTGTTGATTGGTGATGATGAATCATCTTGCCTTGGATTTATTCAAGTTTATGGTTACATTTGCAAGTTGTCTGGACAATACTATCTTTAAAGTGGAAAATGGAAGTTATCATATGGTTAAGAAAGGATTTCATATTTCTATAGATTAGGGAATTCCATTATTTTACGTGACAAATTTCATTTCCTTCCATGAAAAAGAAAAACGTTAAAAAGGATTTAATTGCCAGTTTAAAATAATTGCTGCTCAAAACCCAGAGTGAACAGTTTTATCACAGTTTGAAAATTATATATGGTGTTTTTTTGCTATATGTTTCACACCATTAAATACATGCTGAAACAAACTGCCAATCTCATGTTGTGAAATCATTGTTGGTCCATGGGCATAAATGTTGCTTCTCTGTTACGTTTCTCCCTGTGTTCTAATTAGATTTTTTTTTCCTTCTGTGTTTCAGTGGATTTAAGTGAATCTTTAGAATTAACTTCCACATCTGAAAAGATTCCAGCTACTCCAAGAATTCCTCCCAGTCCATCTCGATTTTCATCATCGCCTCAATTGAGTAGAATTGGATCAGTACATCTCACCCTCAATCAGATAGTCAAAGCTACTCAAAATTTTGCACCTGTAATGAAATTAGGTGAAGGTGGATTTGGAACTGTGTACAAAGGTGTTTTACCAGATGGTCAAATTGTTGCAATCAAACGAGCAAAGAAGGTAACTAATTATATATCTCTTTCTAAAGGGAGATAAAATAGGCTTAGCATCAAATGCATGCTTTGCATTATCAAAAAGTTGATAACCAGTTCTGTTGGTACGCAACATTTTATTAATTTAATTTCGATCAAGTAAGAAACACTGGGAGATCTGTTTCTACTCACAGGTGATTTTGTCTGATATATCTACTTATCAAGGTTAGAGAGAATTATGAATTTATGATTCATATTGGTTGTTGATTAGCTCTTTTGGCAAGTAGGATATAGGATTCCATCACCCACTAGCTAGTAGGCTTCTACTTTGGTAATCCCATGATGAAAGAATTAGAATATTTGCCCTTAACTTTGTCTAATCCTCATATATTCAGTCGTCTCTTCCATTTCTACAATGTGTCTATTCCCATGCTGATGTCTTTCCGAAAATATAGTTGCAAGGTTATTTCCTTTATTTAGAGAAGATAGTAGTGGCTATAAAGAGGAGTCCCTTATCTTGATTACTTTAGTGGCTGAGGTAGAGGTCTTGATGGCCACAATTGAGATGAGGACTAATAATGCTGAGCATGCATGGATACCTCTTAAGGAGAAATCAAGGTCATCCTCAATGTGCTTGTCCCATTCACATAAGTAGCTCATATATTTGAAGGACTGACATTTTTCGTTGTGTCCCATAAATGAGAGGAAAAGGATATTAGATCTTGTTCAAATAGATCAATTGTGCTATTTCTAGCAAGCATACCTTGCACTTGATTGAGTACTGAATCTTGTTGATAGCTCTATGCACACTAGGGTAGCAAACCTCTTTTCAGAAAACAATGTGCCTTAGTTGGCTCCATGATGCTTGAGCACTCTCGGTGGTCTTTGTATCATTGCTTCGTTGCTATGTTATATGCTTCTTATTCTGACTGCTACACCACAACTAAGCATTTTGATGAGAAATCTCATCTGTTCATATTACTTGGATGCCATCTGCTGACAATAATTTCTGGATAGGAGCAAATTTCATCTTTGAGAGATGAATTTAGCAATGAAGTCGAATTGCTCACAAAGATTGAACATGGAAATTTGGTGAGGTTGCTTGGTGCAACTACCAAAGGAAATGAACGAATTATAATTACTGAGTTTGTTCCAAATGGTACTCTGAGGGAGCATTTAGATGGTAAGCTGCAAATTTCCTTGCTGTGATGTTGTGTTCTTGACTGTTATGGGTTTAATTTTCTGATTTTTCAGGTATCTATGGAAGGATATTGGACTTCAATCAGCGTTTAGGAATTGCTATCGATGTTGCTCATGGATTGACTTACCTCCATCTATATGCAGGTGAGGCTTTGTTAGTGATGTCTTTTTTTTCTTTTCCCATTTCTTTCACAACCCACATTTTTTATTTATTTTCATTTATAAATAGATTTAATAGTTTTGTATTTTTTGCTTTACAAATGTAGCTTTATAAATAGATAAGTTTAAGTTACCTCATGATTTCTTGTATTAGCATCAGTTTATTAAAATGAGCTCCTAGCTGATACCGACTCCTAGAAAATCTAATTTCTAGTGTCCTTCGGGTTGAGTTACTTTTGTTCTTTGGTGAACTGAAACTACAATTAAACTATTGGCTCATTGACAGAAAGAACAATAATCCACCGGGATGTGAAGTCATCGAACATTCTGCTGACAGAAAGCTATAGGGCCAAGGTGTCAGACTTCGGGTTTGCAAAGTCTGGTCCGACAGATGCCGATCAGACTCACATCTCAACCAAAGTGAAGGGAACTGCTGGGTATCTTGATCCCGAATACCTTAGGACATATCAACTTACTCCAAAGAGTGATGTGTTCTCATTTGGAATTTTGCTCATTGAAATTATTTCCGGACGGCGCCCTGTAGACCTGAAAAGAAATGCGGATGAAAGAATCACAGTAAGATGGGTAAGCAGCATTTTGTTCTTTCTAAAAATTTGATTGACAGAGACTAGTAGTTGCTGTTTCAGCTTCCTGTATTTCTTCAAAGTTCCCTTTGGTTGTGTTTTTGAACTCCCAAAAGACCCAATGTGGCCACTTGTGACTTGATCTAAACAGAGACTACACAATGTAGTTTAATAGAAAATCCTTGAGCTTAAATTTAATAGAAGATGCTTTCCTTGAGAAAGTAACTCCTCTATACCCAGTGTTTGCTTTCCTGATCTTTGATATCCTTCCTTTTACTGCAGGCCTTCAGAAAACATAACGAAGGAAATGTCCAGGAGATACTAGACCCCTTGCTGGATGAAAAAGTCGACGAAGAAGTTATCAGAAAGATGCTCGATCTGGCATTTGAGTGTGCTGCGCCTACAAGATCTGACCGACCCGCTATGAAGGAAGTTGGAGAAAGTCTGTGGGAAATAAGAAAAGTATATGCAAAAAGCCTGAAGGCATAAAATTATTTAGGCTGGCTAAGGAAGCTTATACTTGAAACATTCAATTGGCTTCCTTTCAAGTGTGCTCTTCACATTGTATGATGATAGGATCAATATCTTCTCTTTATGGTATGTTTTGGGCTCAGCAATTCCATACACGTTTGCAAATCTCAAAATAAATTCTGAAATCTCTTGTTCAAAGTGTATATGATTTGAAGTATACTTAATCTTTGCATCACTAGGCTGTATTAATGTTTGCTACATAATATTAGCTTTTACTTTGTATATTTCATTGCATTGTATGAGATGGAAACTTTGATTGTTGATGCCCGTTCACAGATTTTGCTAAATATTATTATAGTTGTTTCAATGAAATCATTCGAGAAAGTCTGAAACATTTATTCGTTGAGTTGACCACCATGAATTAGTCCATGTAGTCGTTCATACCAATCAAACTTCTACTCTGGTTCATCATATACACCTGCGAAGATCTTACTGTGCTTTCGCGGACAAGTGATCCATATATCGATGCCAAAAAATGGAACAATATCTTCATCCTAACGGTCACTTAGTTGTCTGTAGCTAAGCCTGACCATGGCGAATAGAGAGAGAATGAGCCGATCTTCCTCATTGATGACTGATGAATGCTCAATTCACTTGCAGGCTTTGCAAATGGATACAAACAATCCATCAGACTTGATATTTGCTTAAATCAATTGTTGAAAAGTAAAGTCACTGTGATCATTACAATTTCTGATTCAGTTAAGTACTTGCACATCACTCTTCAAAAAATCATTGAAGCGGCGATTGTAAAAATCCCAAGTAAATGTCAGTAATGTGTCTTGCGATGCATCGATCTATTTAGTAGCTTCGACCCCAGTATGTCCACTTCTTTGCAGGCTTTCCTGAGGCGAAGCAAAGAGTCCCTGCAGATGATATGAAAAGTAGAAAATCTTGATGGTCCAGTGGGATTTACCGTGAAAAAGTGAAAGTGTAAAAAGGAAGGCACTAAGAACTCTCTTGCTTTGCAGCATTAAACAAGCATACCTGGATGCTTATCAGTATCTCTTTCACTTGAACCACCAAATTTCCTGTTCGTATATCTGTTTTAGCACCATTGTCACGACGAACAACTCGTAGCTGCAGAATTAAATGTGACATTTCTCACCTATCAAATAAAAAAAATGATACAATGAACAAAGTGGTGACTCCAACGAGGTCCGACCATGTGACTTGCAATAAAACTTAAGTGGCGACTCCAAGCACCATTGAGTTTGAAGAGGGAACTGACAACCCAATAAACCAAAGTGGACGTATAGCAATTAAATAAAACACTAAACATAACAAATTGGTGTCCGGTATCTGAATTCTGAAGAAAGAACGGCATAAACATTAGTCATTCATGAGAAACAACAGTTTTACCAAGCCAACCATCACTATAACTGATCCTAGTTTACCTGGTTATTTGCTAAATCCGTTGGGCCAATTTCAATTCTCAAAGGAACACCTTTCATTTCCCAGTGTGAATACTTCCAATCAGGGGAATAGTTATCTCTCAAGTCAGCTTCAGCTCTAAATCCTGATTCACGAAGCGTCTGAACTGTTGAAGAACAAGCATTGAAAATAGCATCAGTATCTGCATCCTTGTACGGTACAGGAATGACAACAACTTGGGCTGCTGCCACTTTCGGTGGTAAAATCAAGCCTTTAACATCTCCATGGACCATCACCATAACCCCAAGCTGCACAAAACTGAACATTAGAGAAGGCAAATATTCAAGCAGTGGAAATGTACAATACTATACTCAATATTGTAATATGCTAAACATCCCACACCAGTCTGGCAAATATCAATTTGCTTATTCTAAGATAATCCTCATGTATAATACTCATTTTTCTTATTTTGTACATGTGCAGACAAGCCAGGGATTTGGTGTGATCAAACTAAATTCAGAAACCTGAACAATATATGTTAAATCACTTATCAATGGATCACCAACAACTATGGAGATCATCTACCCTTAGTGCTTGCAGGTAAAAAAATGATCTATATTATTATATACCTGAATAATGGTATAAATCTATAAATTACCTGAAAATGATTAATGATCAATCACTATGATGTTTTTTTAATCATTTGGCCTTATCAACCTTTGTTGTTTTTTTTTTCATTTACAAAGTTTTCAAATTCATAGTTGGTAGACCAATCTCAAGTTCAATTTGTAAGTGAAGTACCATTCACTTAGCCACCACCCCTGAGCATCAAAAGAGTCATACAATGATCTCAACAACTTCCTACAAGAACAGTAAAACAAACTTCAAATATTGTTTGAGTGCTTCATTTTCTTGTTTAGAAAAAAATAATCGTACTATATTCAAGATAAGCATTGGCAAAACAACAAACGTACAAACCTGAAGAATAATATTACTTGAACAAATTGTGTATGCTAGCAGTAATGTCACAATATAAACATAATTAAAAGTACAACATTAGACAGAATAAGTAACCAATATTTCAATGCTAAGATTAAGATTCACTACGGATAAATTATCTACATCAGATGAACCTAAGAATCTAAAGATCACAAAGCAAAGGTAAATCATGTTGGGCTTAAACACAAATCATGAAAAAGCAGTAGTATAACAAAATTACCGTACGATTACTGTATGCCCAAGAATTTTGCCAAACCATAGACTTCTCGCCCTTCTAGTTCTCAAAATTTATCTCAAACATCTTCCCAAAGTTTTGTCCCAAGCAATGTGAGGTTGCACCTTGTATTCCACGGCCTGTATTTGGAATAAAAGCCTGGAAAATTGTGGGAAATTCTTAAACCATAAAGAAAAAAAATATGCTTCAGACAAGGTACTGTTTTTGATGATGAATCAACTATATACGGTTACAGTAAAAGAGAAAACAATAGAACTAATCTATCAGTACCTCAAACACTGGTGGTATAATAGCCACGAGCAAACTTTTCTAACTTGCTTTTCCTACCCTTAACAACAGGAACATCAAGGAACTCTTCGTATATTTTCCGATATAATCCCAAGATTTGAAGTACCTGAAACAATGATATATCGTAGTGAGGTTTGTAGCTTAATCAACAAATCGATCAATTTGAACATGACTACAAATTTCAAATAGATTGCATGTCATGTCAGTTTCAACTCAAACTGTAGTCAAAACACAGGTTTCAGATTCCAAATTTCCAATATGAGGTCCTTGCAGAAGAGCTTTTTTTAAGGCTTCTCAGTATTTACAACATTTTACAGCATGTGATATCACATAAAGAATAATTAAATTGATGAGGCCAAGAAATCTATCACCAGGTATAAAAGGAAATAAACTTTTTAATAACGACTTTAACTTTAATTTAGATGTCCAATCATTGCCTTATTCAGTGATTGTTACTTAACTAACATCTGAAGATAGCATAATGATAATAATTGCATCAATTGTCAACTAAGATAATCATATTTTTTAGCTCACATGGCCCAGTTACTACCATGCAGATGTGCTAAGGCACCTCTTGATCTGCTTCGCCTTGAATTGCAAAAGCTGTATGCCCTTCTTACCATAGAAATTCTCGGTTCCTTCAGATAAGAAAAACATGGCAAGTCAATCAAGCAGACAGTGCCTAAATCCCAACAAGAAAGAGACAACTCAGACAACTATGGAGCATCTCAGTTTTCAAAGATTAGCACATTATAAAAGGAACAGTTAAAATTGATGTCATTTCACCAAAATATGGAGTTGCTGCCAGTAGTGATTTCAAATTTCCTAAAGAGGCATATTTGTGTCAATGCTGTGTCGCTTTTTGATTAAGTTTGAATGAAGAAGAGGTTTTTCTCCAACAGATGATAAAATGAGAGAAAATAGGCCAAGATGGTATGGGCATCATTCAAACGACCAATACATTCTAGAGTTATGAGTTGATCTATTACAATATAAGGCATAAAGAATGGTTTAATCAATTTGAATATTTACCAATGATATTACCAATAGGATTCATGCAACCAACACTAAATAGTTGTAGCAAACATGATGAGATGACAAAGATGATGATAGTGCAAAGGAAAACTCAGCATCACAATTAAAACATCATTTATCATTCCTGTGTTGGCCACAGAAAAAAAAAAACTGACTCTATAAAATCTCAAAGGCGTGAAGTGAATGCTGACATTTGACAACATATTGGGGCTGTGTACATGAACACACAAGCGTTAGAGAAGATGCCCATCCATCAACATTGCCAAACTTTTTATGCCCATTCATCAAGTGTTTTAATTAGTACTCAATGATAGACAAACTCTATTATAACTTTAATAGTTTTGAGTCTAAATAATTACAAACTTTGATATTAGCTAAATATGTATACAGCTACACAAAACTACTGATCCATTCAGCCAGATTCAGTCATTACAACTTGAAGAATCTTAAAAAATACAACCACATGCTTCTGAAGAATTAAAATTCAAAGGCTTCTGATGCCAAGAACCAGCCTTCTGTCAACTCCAAAGAACATGAAAATACCTGATAAAAGGAGTTGGATGAATGAATTCCCATCTCACAACATTACACCATTGGTTAAGCTTCAATGGCAAATCACGATGGCCCCTGTTCCATTTTGAAAAATATGGATACATATGACAGTTTCACTTGTGGGACGAATTGCAATAGGAACTTCCAACTCAGACTGTCCAGACTTGGTTACCCAAGCAACCTGCAAGAAAGATCACCGGTACATTATCCCATGGACACCAAGGCTAAATATTGATAACAAAAACTGGTCATTGATCGCAATCACTGCTTCAAATGGCAAAAGCTCTTATGCTTTATCACTATCATATGAATGCAACACTAAGCATGCTATAACTAATGTAGGATTGATATTAAAGACAGAACCGCACCTTAATCTATCAACAAATTAATTCAATATCCAAAAAAAAAAAATCCTGTGTGCCTGTTCAAATATACATTACTGGGGGTCCTTAAACTGTAGCAGGATTTCAATTATGAAATTTTAGTCTTTATTGTATCACACCATCACAATCAAAAACAAAATAAGCAAGAAGTAATACTTGCTAAACTCAAATAAAAGATTTTAGTTATCCATTGCTAGAAAGCAATGATAGTTAAGGAAATTAAAACCTTAGAAGAACTCTCACTGCATTATCTGTCTATCTTTTTTCTTGTATACCTATTTTAGAGAGAAAAAAATGTTAAACATGCAAGTTAAAGCTTGCCCGCTCATCTAACTCTAGACTGTGATAACTGCCTTTCACTGGCGAGTTCAGATATAGTTGGCATCCACTATAATATTACGATATACTATATCAAGCTAGATATTCCATGATAAGGAAAAAACTCAAAGCGCATCATGACTCTCTCTTCCTCCTGCCTTACTATCTTTCTTTCCATTTTTCTCTATATTTAAGCAATGTCTTATCAATGTTTAAGAAATCTTGATATACTAATGTTACTACTATATCAAGATGCTCACTTCCTCCTGCCTTCCTACCTTTCTTTCCACTTTTATCTATAGTTAATTAATGTCATATCTATATCTGAAAAGTAATCTTGAATATATTCACGGAAAAAGAGCAAAGAAAAAACAGCTATTTCCAACAAAAAGAAATCAATTTCAAATAGAGTCACAGTTCCATAAAAAAGCTAAAAGAATTACCTCCGGAGCAAAACCTTCAATATGGTCCTTCTCGTTTTGTAGAACATTTTCAGTAACAATAAAGGGAAGTAGGCATTCTTGATGTTCATCTTTTTTATTTCAACGTCAAAAAAAGTCTGCACGTACGATACAATAAATTTTCACCCATTTAGGAAGAAACCCCACAAATATCATAAAATAAAATAGACAGCTTAAAACCTCAAAATGGATAGATAATTTACGGCCCATATTTCTTTAACATTCAACAGGCTATAGAAATATAAGATATGCCACTGGTTTTCATTGGGAGGATCACTGGCGGATTTAAATTAGAAACCATATCTCTAACAAAGAGAAAAAGATGTTAGAACATGAATGCAATTCTAATGCTTACTTGTAGGGTTTCCCAAATCGCCATTGTCCATGGTCTCAAGATGTACCAACCAGATATGTCATAGTATTCAATCATTTCACTGTTAACAACCACCTGACGGGAACAAGAAGAAATTTTAGCGTCTCAATGATGACAACATACTAAACAACAAGTGCCTTCTATGCCTCATAATACACACCTCAGAGTACCATTCACCGAAATTCTCATCTTTCCTGTGGGTCAAACCAAGTCCAGTCTCTTTCTTCACCTCCTTCTTCTCTGCTCTGATGCTGAATATGACATTGAAGCAAATGCACATTCAAATTACACTGCTTTCAAAACAGTGCACAAATGTCCCAGTAACTCGTACCCTTCTTGGTGTTGGACTTGGTGGCCATGAATCTAGACAAGTAATCGCCGACTTGGCGACCCCTGGAAGAAGAATGATTGCCAACCTCGACGATTCGGAATGCAAATCTGTCGAGAAGAAAACAGATCGGAAGATTACGATCCAGAGAAAGGAGAAGTCATCACCTCCGTCTGGTTGATGTTCGGTTTCGAGAGCTCCACGTTGCCGCGTATGAGATGCCGATCGAGACAGTTGAGTCCTAGGTCTCCATCGACGAGATCCGAGCAAATGGGCCGATTGAAGGAGCAAATGGGCTGAGGCCCATTATCATCCCTGAGTCAGCCTTTGACAGTGACTGCAAAATAAAATTCGTTGAATTTAATTTTGGTAATTTTTCCTAATCTTCCTTTAACCAAAACTTTCATTATTTATTTATTTTATTTTACTATCGAAACCAAATAAATTAATATCCTCGTGTTGGTTAAATAATAAGCTTCTTTTAAGTTTATTCAGTAAATTAAGTCCAGATCACATATCATAGTCGGTGTTTGAGTTGCGTCTCCGGCACCAGCGATCCTCTGAGCCACGACTGTAACGTCCCACGTGTGTGGCGTTCATTGGTCTGCGTGCTCGTGGGCTCGCCGCTCGCGCCTCTCGTGGCGTCTGGCCGTCCACTTGATTTCGCCTCCTATAAATTCTCCGGGCTCGAGCGCCGGCACCGCCCGCTGGTCTCGCGAGCGCTGGATCGATCGATGGAGATCACGAGGGCTCACCTCGCCCTGCAGTGGTGCCGCTGCGATTGCCTCGAGCGCCGCTCTGTGCCTCTTTTCCCGCTTCCTCGGCATTCTCGCTCCCGACCCCTCCGCCTCCTCCTCTTCTCGCGGCTTGGGGTTAGGGCTTCGTGCTCCTCCGGGAGGAGGAATGGAAGGGCGGAGGAGCTTCGGGGAGTGATTCGATGTGGTGTACAGAGAGATTTGGACGGCGAGCGCCTGACTGTTGAGGCGGAGGAGGAAGAAGAAAGAGGGGGAGTGAGTGGTGAGGGAAATAAGGAGTCCGAGTGGAAATGGCCCCCGTGGAAGGACTTGCCGCAGCGGTATAAGCTCATTGGCACGACGTCGCTCGCATTTGTGATCTGCAACATGGATAAGGTGCGTTGTTTCGCGGAATGTTCAAATCTTGTTGTTTGTATGCTGGTGGGTGGAGTTTTGATAGTTCTTGAGTTGAGACTTTTTTGTTGGTAGTAAAGAACCTAAGAGTTTCATGTAATTAAATGAATCATGAAGTTTGGTCATCAACCTAGTTAGGTTCATGAGTACTCATCGGGCGTTAGAAACTACGCGATAGGTAAACATATTTTTCTCGGATTGGAAGAACCAGTCACTCGGAGACACTGTTGGGTGATGTAATGATGCGTCTGTGTAGCTTCAATACTGGTAGTTCGAAATGGACCACAGGGTAATGTTTTTTCTAATCGTTTACCATTATTGTTATTCAAAAAACTCTAAATGCAACAAATAGAAAGAAAAGGGACAATTCACCTCATAAAGCACCTAGTTTCTAATATTTATCCATGAACACTTTCATTTAAGGGGGGAAAAAATGCAAGCAGGCCTTTCTTTGAAAATGACAAATTTACCTACTTTCTGAACTAAGCTTTAGGGCTCATAAGCTCATCTGCTCATGCAATGGAAAACCTAGTTATCTAGATAAATCATTTGTTGATGTTATGATGCTGCTGTAATTTGAAACACTGGCAACCTATGATGGCAAAAGGCAATTCACTCACCCCAGCGCCTCCGCCAGCCTGTTCCAACACCGAAGAGGTAAATCATGGATGACTACTAGCCTTGAACAGTTAAATAGTGCATGGGACATGGCAGACACTTGGCTACTAGTTGGGCTTTGACCTAGACCTTATGGTGGCAACACCACCCTGTGCTAGCCAACTCTCCCATCCCAAGGGGACATGGAAACATTTCCATGTCAACCCATAATACTCTACATGGTAGCAATGCTACTTATACTTTGGAAGTGTGAATCATTGTGATTTATATGGAAGAAGCTTTCTCTAGTTTGCCTTTTATATTTGAAACTGTAGATTTTAGTTTATACCTCAAGATTTTAAAATAATGGCACAATTGAAACTTACTATCAAACTAAATTTACTGTTATAGGTGCAATTCAGTTAAAAGTGAATATTAAGCTTGATAACTATGAGTCTAACCTACTGAAAAATGTGTTAAAATTTACACTTTGGTCACTGCTTTACTCTCTAAGCTAAAGTTTGCATTTTAATAGATGGTTTTGAGTAAAATCTTTGAAATAGTAGGCCTATAAATAATTTTTTTTTTTAAGAATTTCGAGGTTAATTGCTACCAAAAATAAGGTACCATGGTTCTACTCCACTTGGGTCTTTCTAGATCATAGCTGACCCCATTATCTTAATGGTAGCTCACTTATCTAGATCTCATGAACCTCCCTCAGAGTTCACAAATTTCAATCTGAGCTAGATTTGGATGTCAAATCTTCCCCAATTAAGACTTAAGGTGTTCATCAGGGCAATAAGTCCCTAGTTAGTAACATTCAAAGGTTTATCAATGATGGCTTCATTATCAAATTCTTTTACAAGTGGTGCCCTCACCAATGTCTACATTGATCTTACAGCCGAACAACTTGCCTAGATAGTGGACTCTCGTAACAACGTCAACATATAAGAACATGAAAAGTTTTTTGAGTTTATTATTAAAGATATTGTTTGTAGAGACTGGAAGTTTTCTGCTACCTTGTCTTGCCAATGGAATGACTGGAGACATGTGGCTGAGTGCTGAATTAAAATAGGGAAATGTGATCGATTCTGATTCAGTTACTTAGTGGGCTGAACTGAAGACTCAGTCAATTCCCATATTTTGATCTACAAATGCAAAGTATATCGTGCTTAAAACTGATAATTTATATGTTAGCAGCCCTAGAATCCTAGTATATTCTGCTATTGAATTAATTAACACTATTCTTTGTCATTATTTCAGTAATTTAAGTTCCTCCTTGATGCTTCAAAAATTTGAATCAGTGGGAAATATGCGATATTTACAGCAATACCTTCGGTAATTTTCCATGTTTGTTGCTTTCAGGTTAACCTAAGTATTGCCATCATACCAATGTCACATCAATTTGGCTGGAATTCTTCAACTGCTGGCTTGGTTCAATCATCGTTTTTCTGGGGCTATGCTTTGAGTCAGTTACCTGGTGGATGGCTCTCCAAGTTTTTTGGTGGAAAGTTAGTGCCATGAATATGCCTTTTCTTATGATTATGAAAATTAGTGTAATAATTGGCACTTTATCTCTGTTGCTGTAGGCCCACAATATTAGTTGGTAATAGTTGTGAATTGAATTACAAAGGCTTCTTTTCTTTCTATATTGTCCATTTTACAGTGCCCGATCCAACTATAGCTTCAGTTCAGTCAATGAGAAACTTACACCTAGCTAGCAAACAAATAGTTCTAGTTACTTGGTCCTTTCTAGTATATAAAATTGAGAAACTGTTCATTCTTTTTTGAAGAATTACTGTTAATTCTTAGAACTTACTTGGCTTTTTAATCCATTAACCCCATACCAATATGATTGATTAAGGTGTGGTTTGATGTTAGGTTACCTGAAAATTAAATTAGAAGCATGGCTTTTCATGGGTGGATCCTTATTAAGGACCAAGTTTACAAATGAGAGCATCTTATGTTCGCTAAACAGTTTATTAATGAATGCAATTAGTTGCTACTTGCTTTATAAAAAATCAACATATTCCATTGCTCGAATGCTTCATTAATTGGTTAAAGAGTGATTGATCGAAAGCTCTTAGAATCTTGTGCCACTCTCATGTGCCTCTTGGCTAAATGGAGAAGATTTTAAAATTGTTGTATGCACACTTATATTTTGTGGGTCAAATTCTTGGACAATTGGATATATATATATATACACACACACACAATATATATGGAAATGTTGAGACAAGCCAGCATGGTTCCTAAGAAATATAAAATTAACATTAAAAGATACCATTATCCATGAATAACTGGGTTTAACACCAACAAATGATGAGATAAGAGAAATTATATTAAGTTTGTGCACATGTTCCAAGATGACATTTGGACTATAGTTAGATGTGTAGAATTAATTGGAGTTGAAATTGTGAGGGACAAGAAGACTCAATTTATCTTAATTAAAATTAAAAGTAATTCAAATGATTGAATATTGTTACCAATATAGTCTTAAATAATGTTGGGATTAACACTGCTTTTAAAATTCATTTTTCTGAGCCAAATAGTTAGGATTAACAGTTCTTTTCTAGATAAGAATGATGCAAAGTTCAAAATATTCACATACTAGGTATTGAAAGATAATACAAGTAATAAATTATAAATGTCAAAAACAAATTTTGATTTTTTGGTTAAATTGCAGGATCTTAATATCTCACCCTCAGTCCTACAGTCTTATCCTATGATTTCATCATTGTTCCTAGGTAGGATGTGACATCAACCTTTGTGTGCTTTTTCATCCTATATGTTATAGATAGAACAATGTCCTAGATCATATGATAATGTAATTCGTTGAATGCATTCTTTTTGTCTGAATCACCATGTCTTCTCTTTTCACTAACTTTCATGTGTCCAAAGGAACAAGTACACACTTCTTTTTTTGCATATTATTTTCCCATTTGTTACACTCAAGACAAGATCTTTAACCTGTCGTTTCTCCTTCTCAAATTTATGTATTTCTGTTAGACAATGACACAGGTCGCATTTCTCTGTTCATTGTCTTGTAAATGCAGGAGAGTTCTAGAGGTAGGTGTGCTGGCTTGGTCATTGGCAACTATACTTGTTCCAGTTGTAGCAGGGTTTATGCCTGGACTGGTTTTATCAAGAGTATTGGTATGTTGAAACTTGTGACGCTATTCTAACATATTATAAAGTGCATGACTTGCATGTAATGCTGGGTTCTGAATTCCGATTCACTGTAATGGAGTCTACTAGTTGAAGAATTTATTTAAGAATATCTTTTCATGCGTTAGACTTTATACGATTCACTAGTTACTCTTTGTTTATCTAGCTGAAGGATTTCCACTATTATATTTGTGTTTGAGTGCTACTGGCCATACACTTTTTTTCTGCTTTCCATTGTCTAGCTTTGTATGTAGTCTGAACTAGGCATATTAGTTAATCATCATTCAATTTGGTGGCATGCCACTATTGTGAAATCATTTGCCACGGGGTCTGCTGTATATGTTTAATGCAATTTGTAGGAATTTCAGATATATTATGGTTCAACTCACTATTTCATTGTTGTAAACTTTCACTTAAATACTGCAGATGTTTATTTGTCTTTGTTCAGATTGGAATTGGCGAAGGTGTTTCTCCATCAGCTGCAACTGACCTAATTGCCAGGTAATATTTAGTTGATGCAGTTTGTAGAATTAAGTTATCCAATCTTCTAGAATGAACTCTTGTTCCCTTGAACTTATGAATTGCTAAACGCTTAAACTTAGTTATATCATGTCCACACTCAGTAGCACTGATTACTGAACTGGCTAATTCTCAACATATTGAGCAGGTGCATGCCACTAATTGTGCCAGGATTGAGCGGTTGAGTACAAATTGTATTAACATACATTTGTATCACATGTCAAAGTGCTCCATAATCCATATGTAATGAGACAATTCATAACTTTAGTTACCTACCTTTGTCCAATATATTACATGGAGATGCGTAGAGTGCATAATGCGAGAAAATTTTGTTTTCAAATACCATATGGCTAATGAGGTATTTCAATTTTTCCATCAACCACATATTGATGTACATTTCTATACAATAAGAAACCATATGTCCAATTGTGGGTTGGCTATTAGGATTTTGTCTCGGTATTGAACTGCAGCACTGGTAAAGCTACACTTATAAGTAATTTCAATGACTTTAGTATTAGCCTTATTAATACTCAATGAAAATATAACCATAAATTCCATGTAGTTGTCTTCAAATAGTTGGGTAGACGGCTTCTTGTTGTTGTGTAAAGTATACGTTGCTCTATGGTTTTTAGTGATAAATATGCTTATGCATTGAGGAAATAATTAAAAGGAATATGCATCATGGAATGATCAGGATACTCCTGAATTAATTAATCTCTTTGTTTTAAAAGTTTATTAGTTTAATACATTTATTCCACCATGGAACTTAAAATAATCATGCAACAAAAATTATTTGTGTCTACAGTGGCATTTTTCATTGTCCTTCCATCTTTTATGTGAGCTTATACATGGTTCTTTGGCGGTTTGGTCTAATGCAGGTCTATTCCACTGCAAGAGCGCTCAAGAGCAGTTGCAGTTGTTTTTGGTGGTCTTAGCTTAGGAAGCATCTTAGGGTACATTTTTGGTGTTTTGTTTTTACTGGGAAATTGAATATTGGATTTTGATGATTACCTTACTTGGTTATTATCTGATGTAGTTTTCGACTTTTGTGTTCTATGTTGCACCACAACTAAGAATATTAGCATTTAGCAACCTAAAGGAGATCCATTCAAAATGTGATACTAGTTTGTCAAGTTGTTCAATGTCAAAACTAAACTTTCTCTACATTTTTACTTGCAGGCTTCTATTAGCTCCTCCAATCATCCAAAATTTTGGTTGGGAATCTGTCTTTTACATGTTTGGTTTTCTTGGGATTCTTTGGTGAGTAAAAAACTGAAGAAAAGATTCTGAATTGTGTCCAGATCACCTGGTTTGCTTTGTTTATTTTCTTTTTGAGTCTTTGAGCATTAAAAATTGTTACACCCAATATTTTCATGACCTGCAATTGTGATTGCATGCACTAAGAGGTACCCCACCTAGTTACAATAAAATAAAAAGTATCCAAGAACTATAATAACAATAAATAACTATGCTAAACATGAATTATTCAGCAAAACATGCATTTTATTCTTTCCATTAAAAGAAAGTACAACAAAAATATCCTGTAACAAAATGTCAAATAAGAAGAACACTAAATAAAACTAGAAAAAAATTGATTTATAGAATGTTAGAAAATTTCAACTCTGCACAGGTTGAAACCAACTAAGGCATACTAGAGGCCAACAAAAAAGGGCATAAGCACAATTTGCCAAGTGAGGAAATAGAAAAAATATATATCACTTTTAATCTTGTTGATTAAGAGTTCAATAATTTAAACCAGTCATAATTCTCATTTCAATAATAGAATTTCAAGTTGGGATTTTATTTAACATAAAGTCAACTCTTAATTTTTATGCCACTTATCAATAATCATTTGTGGTTATATTCACTTTTAATTATCACCATTTATTTGTCACAAGTAAATCCACTTTTAAACCTCGGAGTCAAAGTCAAAGTTATGTATGGGTAAAGCCCCTCATCAGTAAAACAATGATATAGTATCAACATACAAAATAGAATAAATAATAACCATGGGCGTCCCACACCATTGTGTCTTTATGGGTGATCAGGAGTTCTTATAAAAGGCTAGAGTCAAAGGTTTCATTTTTTAGTATATTTGTATTCCGTTTAGCCTATGTTTGGTGAGGGGTAATCCTTGTATTGATTACTTTGTTTGTTGCAATTTTAAAGCTGTAATATAATGTAATCTGAATTATAAAAGGGTAATAGAGTTTTGTAATCTGAATTACAAGGCCAACAATATGTAATCCAATTACATTCCAAGTCCAATTACATTACAAGTTTGATTACATTACCCCTAATCAAACATAGCCTTAGTGTAGAGTGTTCAAATTTAAGTGATTTCCATTTTGACTAGATAAGGGTGGACTAGCGTTGCACAAAGAAATTTTAAATGGGGTTTTCAAAAGTTAAGTAGCGATAGATATAAAGCAAATAGGCAATGGAATAAACCGATCTCAAACATGGAATGTGGAACATGATATGTATCAATAGACGAGCAAGCAGGGCATCTAGTTATAATTTAAAAACTATCCCCTCCAAATGTTATTTCATATGAAATCGACATAGTAATAAGCATAGAAAATTATCAATTATTACCCCAACAATTATGCCAATATTATAATTTTTTAAAATCCATTTCATTGATTAAGCATCACTTAATCATGTATTCTCCTTTTTAAAATGAATTGTGTTTTAAATTTCAAATAAATTAAAATAGAACAAAAATATGATATTTAACAAATTGTTGCTATCACATGTTGTTTATGTTTTTTTAAGGATTTTGATACAATCACATGTTCTTGAAGTGTCAAATTCAGGGCTTTGAGTCTAATTATCTCTCTCTGTGTGAAAGGTGTTTGGGATTTGAGTTTGTTAGAGATGGCCACTCACTACTTGGTGATGATCTCATTTTTCGTAAGTATATACCACTTTATTCTTTTAGGTTCTTATAATTTATTAACATTCAATGTTCGACTGCTTCCATTTTATTGGACATAGACTAAGGTACTTGTCTATCTTCATAGCAGTTCTTGTTCCTGGATGGACTGTGTGCAATTGCAATGTGATCTCATGATGTGCAGAATTTTTTTAGGGTGTTTATCTTGATTGCTTGAGGGAAAGCCTTGGCGCAACAGTAAAGTTGTTGCCTTGTGCCCTAGAGGTCACGGGTTCGAGTCTCGGAAACAACCTCTTGCAAAGCAAGGTAGGGTTGCGTACAATAGACCCTTCCCCGAGCTGCCCTTTTTTATCGTGATCACTCCTTTTATTGAATACGTATAATTGACTTTATATGTGATATGACACAAGTGGTTTATTTGTAAATCGTTTTAGGTAGATCCACTAGTTTTCTTCAAATTGTACCCAAAAGTATACTACTACACCTTAGTGTGTTGTTTAGTCTTTAATTACAGTTACTCTCTTGGCACTTGAACAGTTGGTTTGCTAATTAGCTCAGTAGGGCATTGTATCATTGTAGAAGGATATTGATATGTTACCCATGTAATGTAATTGATAATTGAATAAAATTATCATTGATATCAGGCTTTGTGAAAGTTGATTGACTAATTGATTATTCCAAAAGCTTCAACATCTACTTAAGAGATCAATCTACATTGCTCTTCATGTGTGGGTGGACTTTACTGAATTTCACTGATCCAAACCAACACATGAACTAATAGGATAATATTATTGACATGGGTAGAATTTGCATTCAAGACGGCTCATTTTGTTAGCATGTTAACGTTGACTAACTAATTATCCTAAAAAGTTCAAGTTGTTAGGAACCATCTACGTGCTTAATAGGCTTCAACCAAAGGAGGAAATCTTCTTTCTTTTTGTTTTTAGCATTTTTTTTGCTTCGTTGTGTAAGTCTATCCCTTAGATCAAATAATTACCCTTCTCTATCTATTACATCCTATCAATTTCTTTTTTGTAGTTTTATAAGAGACCTTTGGTTCTTAAATAAGTTGACTAAAAAATCTTCATGTTTTTTTAGGCTTTAAGGAAAAGGCATCAACTATTGGTAGCTTTTTGTCGACATCATCCTATGAAAACAACTCAGGCAATGACTCCTTAAAGCAATTGGTTGGCTCACTTACGGTAGAGTCCCTCTTCCATTCTTTGTCTTTGGATAAACATACTTTCACAAATCCACATATGCCAATTTCATTCTTGATCTTTTCCTGTTTTTGGTCTATGCACATACTACATGGTATATCATTTTAGGTATGTTAAAAATCAACTTAAAATTACATTTTTAAAAACCGCATATATTTTCTTTTCCAACTTGAGTATGATTACTCATCAAATTCAATAGAATCAACAAGTTATACCATTAAGGACACTAAAAACTGACAAAAAGTAAACAGCATAATGTTATCACATTAGGAACTCGTAATCCTTCCTGGATTCATTAATTGAACCAATTGAGGATATAAGATGCTATATGTTTAGCCTTTAATACTTGGAAATAAGATGCTATGTTTCTTCTATCAACTGAGGAAACAAGTGTTGGATACTGACACTTGGACCTCAATGTTCCACGTGAAACACTTGATGTTCTTATTGATCACATGTAGAAGTTTTCAAAAATAGCTATGCCATACATTTATATCCACACCCCTTGTACCTATGTCAGATGCTTTGAGTAACATAGTGTTTTAGACTTTTAGGTACTTGGCTTATGTTTTGGTCCTTTTTAGCATATACCTTGAATATAGTTTTTAAGAACAGGTTATAGAAGGAGATTGAATAATGAACATCCTCGACCTTTTTTCGTTCTACAAAAAACAATTATGTAAAACATCAGAGTTTTAAGTTATTTGAATGTGCTTATATTACTTTGACGAAAGTAAGTGGATATATCTTGTTGAACATTACATTGTTGTTTTTAATTTGCAGGATATACCATGGAAGGAATTTTTCAAAAGCAAGGCAGTATGGGCAATGATATATGCTCATTTTTGTGGAAGTTGGGGTCACTATACTTGTCTATCTTGGCTGCCAACTTTCTTTAGGTAGCTTAATTATTTTTCATATTCATTCTTCATATATTTCAATTAACATTTGACAGTAAGCTAATAGCATCATCATCCCTGTGTTTTTTATTAAAAAAAATAATGCTTTTATGTGCAGCTTGTTGTAAGTTACTAAATCATTTTGTAATCCTCTTACTTTTATGTGAAGGTTTTCATAGATCTAATACTAATATATTGAATGGTAATTTTGTGATGGCAAATATATTTTATCCTAATCTACATTTATCATTTATAAATTTTTATAATTATATCTATATATATCAAAGTGTGTATTCAGTGAGTGTCGGTGTTCTGCCCAAATGGGCATTGTCACTTCTCTACGTGAGATCAGGCAGTGCATCCAACACTTTAATTCTTAATTAGGATACTGTGTATAGTTGTGGTGTTCAAATGATGGTATAGGAAATTAAATCATTCCATATGCACATGTACGCTGTGGCTTTGTGTGTCACATGCTATGTGAGAATGAGCAGTGATTAATATGAAAGATCCATGAATGTCCAAGAATAAATGTGTTCTCATGGTCTTGTAAAGTAGTTTTTTTGGCCATCAACCTACAGTCTTAGATTTTGGCTGATGATCCGCTGCTTATTATGGGTGGAATTTTCTTGCATGAAACATTGTATTACTCATCACAAGAAACATTTTAACAAACGCAAGGTTTTCCAGCTATGCGATTGGATCCATTGTTTTTGCTGGATAAATCTCAATAAACATGTAGGGGGATTTGTGGAAGCCTATATGGTTTAACAGCAGTGGCCTCAGTCTGAATCATCACCAAAATCTTATGAAGAATCTTAACAAAAAAAAAATGGACTATTGATTGGTACTAAAGAATACTAACCGAGGATTTAAATATTGAATTTGTCAACAAAGCATACATCAACATTAGCCAACCCATTCTTAATCCATAACAATAAGTTATAACTGGTTCTCTTAGTTGTTTGCAATATTCTGCAAATAATCTTGTTCTTTGTAGGTGCATGTGCTATTTCTATTTACTACTAATTTCAATTTAACTTGAAACAGTGAGGAGCTGAACCTAAATTTGACTGAAGCAGCTGAGGTACTAAGCCTTGTTTCATTTTATCTTTCCATGGGATATTAATCAAATGATTCCCTTGTGGTTGGAAAACATGCATGGTTGCTTGTTGCTAATAGGATATGTTTAAGTTGAGAAGATTAGGTTTTTATTGTGAATTTTACTGATGCATTTATTTGTAATTGTGTGCTTTGAATTGGTCCACTTTTTCTTCGGTTAGTTGATCCTTAATGCAATCTATGAAAATTGGAACTAGACCTCTTTAATTGGCTACGCAAGCTTAATTTATTGATTGAAATGGTAGGCTGCAATGTCTTCTTGCCCTCTAAGCTTCTCAAGTGATACTACTATCTCTATCCTTGGTTTTCAGCTGACCATATGCAAGGGATATAATTTATGTTTATAAAGTTGTTTCATTTCTTTTACTGAATCCTGATACAATTACAATTAGGCTTTATATGAACATGGCATTTAGGATGTTGACTAAGCTCGATACTACTAAGTAAATTAAATAAATAAGGCTAAACAGTAGTGAATTTTATTCATTAACATTCATGAACAAAATCTCGTAAACCACTCATGAATAAACTTGTTTATTAACTTGGATAAAGTTCAATTATGATCTTAGTTTTTATTAAAAAAATAAAATATTTAATTATATAAAAATATGATGCACATCTTAGATAATTTTATATTATTTAAAATATACTAAAAAATGATCTACATTATAAATATAGTAATGTCTCTTGTTGAGCTCAATAAAACGATCAGTCTCGAGAAAACTTTTAATAAACACTCTTGAACAATCTCAGAAGATAAATGAACAAACTTGAACAATCAAAAATTAACTCAGCCATTTGACTCAGCTCGAATTATTTACAGCCTAGAGACAATTATTCTACCATGAGGGTTTATTAGCTGTTCCACTTTCCACCCCTTGTGTCTATCCATGTTTGCATAAACTTTTGAGTTTATTTGTTCATAGTTTGTGCAATTTAGTAGTAAGAGACTAGTAGAAAATGTGCTATTAATGCAACTCTAAGTCAATGATGCCAACTATCTACCCCAAATTGTCCTCTACCACTTATTGACCAGTCTACCATTTTAGGCCCCATTGTGGCTGGCCATTGGCCTATTTTGTGGGGATTTCATGGTAGGGTGATGAGATTGTGGTACGATTTGTCATACTTCATTGAACGGAGTAGGTTGAGGAAGTAACAAATAGAAAAATTAATGCAGTAAAAATGAAAATACCAAAATGAAATCGTGGAGTTGCTAAAAGGGATATAATAAAAGATATTGGTATTTGAGAGAAAATTGATGTTGATATAAAATGTGATAATATAAATTGACATGGTATGAACATGTTCAAAGTTTAACAGAGTTGAATCCATTATAGCTGGAAGATATTAAGGGTAGAAGAGGGCAAAGAAAATCAATGGACTAAAAAAATTATCTGATTGACTATTGACAGTCTACCTAAAACTCAATAAAGGAATAAGATTCATATAGCCACTTTACAAATAATTGGGACAAACATGGCAGATGATGATTATGACATGGTAGGGTAATGAGAGTCGGAGGTTGCACTCCTAGGTTATGTCTGAGTCTCGAGAAATTACCCCAAGCTTTTGGTTGATGTGGAGGTGCAGAGTAATTGTTGGTTGCATCTTTATTTGGTTCACAAGAAAACATTGGTTTTCTTTCTTATTTATGAACACAGTTATTTTAGGATTCTATACTATTTGACAATGTATGTTATGCATAGGACTCAATTTTATCCCAATGTTTCACAATATAATACATCTACTTTACTGCTTAGACAATAGTAATCTTTGATTAAGTTTTGGTACAAGTACTGTCAAGGCTCCAAATTGTATGATTTATGTTATCTTACAGGTCTCAGTCCTCCCCCCTTTGGGTTCTATTCTCACTACCTCCATGGCAGCAACTTTTGCAGACCATTTAATTTCAAATGGAGTTGAGACCACAACGGTAGAGGACATATCTAACTTGCTCCCAACTTTTTTGTACATTGAGCATCCATTTCATCATGATTTGTTTCTCTGAGCTGTTCGTTGTTTTGTCATCTAAATGCATACATAATCTAGATTTCCTTTTTAAGTATTTGCTCATCAAATTTCCATGTATTTCCTGAACATTAACCTGGTATCTATGTTCATCATTTGAGCAAGTTTAGAATGACTGTTTAATGTCTCGTATGTTACTAACATAATATGAAAAGCAGAAACTAATGATCAGATATCAAATGCTAGTTTTATCTATTAGCAGTTTTACACAGGTAACCGTAGCTTGATCATTAACAAAGATTACCTTTGTTTCGCGGCAATTTAGGACAATGCTTCCTTGTCTTCACTTTCACTCATCAACTTTAAGATGTCTTGAGTTGTGAAAAGGTGGAATAAATTTTAATATTGCTTTCTTATCTATAGTTAAGCACAAGTCATTTGGGTCGTGTCACCTTTTTTTCTTGTTAGAGTGTCGATTGCATTAATTTGTCTATTGAAGTGTCAAAAATGAAAAGTGGAATTTGGAATTTGTTCCCCTAGAAATCTGTTTTGGTTTCCCTGAATGTTTGAGTTACCCCCTTGAAAAAACATTGCACGAAATTTTTCCAATGAAAATGTCTCTTGATTTCTTTTGCTAACAAATACAGTAAAACAATGCATTAAGAGCTGAACTTTTCCTTGTTGAATGAAAATTATTTCTAAACCTATAAAATTCTGATGATTCATTTTGAAACTGTAGGTACGAAAAATTTGCCAAACAATTGCCTTTCTCTGTCCTGCAGTTTGCATGACACTTACCTCTTTGGATCTAGGATTGCCTCCTTGGGAAGTGGTAGCTTTTGTTACCTGTGGCTTGGCACTTTCAAGCTTTGCCTTGTCTGGTACTTGTTTGGATATGGAATCTTTACATTTTTATTGTATGATTGTACTCAACCAAGTCTAACAAATTTTTTTTTTCTCTTCTTCAATTCAGGCCTTTATTGTACCCATCAAGATATTTCTCCCAAGTATGCAAGTATACTACTGGTATGTTTTTAATGTAACTTTGTCCATCATTTATCAGAATTTTTCACCTATTCTTGAGAAGATATGACAATAACACCATTACTTCCTGTCATCCTCGTTAGATTAGAAAAAATTAAGTTACTAAGAAATGAAATTTATTTTATAACAATCAAAATGCTTTAGTTCTCGTGTGGAATTGTGGATTCTCGTGATAATTTATCATCAGCAGTGTTATTCATTGCGTACAGTAAAGTTCCTTAGCTGCTTTATTTGACAAAATTTTCCTTATTTTGGCACCAATATTGTGAAAAATTTAACAACACCCACACAAATAGACGCGCACATGCAAGTTTGTTGTTCAAGTAGTTTTGGTCTTAATTTTGGCATTCTCTACTTTGCAATGGCAATTCATTATTCTGCCATAGGTGGAGTCCATAAATTATCTCATTTCGATATTGCAGGGTATCACAAACACAGTAGGAGCTGTACCAGGAATCGTCGGCGTCGCACTCACCGGATATCTTCTCGACACTACTCACTCCTGGAGTGTAAGAACAGATCCCACCCCGCTTCTTCCTACTCTACTCTTACATTCCCTTACATAACTCACCTAATCAAACCTCGTATCGTTTCTGTAGCTATCGTTGTTTGCCCCATCAATCTTCTTCTATTTAACCGGCACATTGGTATGGTTAACATCTGCCAGCAGCAAACCTCAAAACTTCAACGAGTAGTTATGATCTGATAGATCATTTTGTAGTGATTAAGGGAATTAAATCCTTGTTAGTTTTTTTTTTTTTTTATCATGAATTGATTAATTCAAATGATAAATAGTGGGAAAAGTGATGGCTGTGTATATTCTTTCAGCAGCCCTATTTTCATACATGTACATGTCTTAACGTTTGTGTCAATCCTTTTTTTGCTCCTTTTGTTAGTGTTTTAAAAAACGAATTTGCGTAGAGGAATAAGCTTATGTTAAGTTGTATTATTTATTTATGTATTTTACACATAACAAAACATCTAAAAACACATTAGCAACTATTCAATAATACGTATTCAATTTCAATATCATACGATAGACATCTATCAGCATCTGAAAATACGGCTGCAGCTTCCCTCCCAAACTGTTTGTAGCTTGGAAAGAGGGAATATGTACATTATTAATTATTTTGACTAAAAACATTTAAAAAGAAGAAGAAGCTTTTTTTCACTGGAGATCAATTGGATTTAAATGTAGGGATTAATGTGGGAAGAGTAGTCTCTAATTCCTGCTCCTTCCCAGCCCATCCATTCCTCCCACATATCCCAACTCGGATCATGCTTTCCCCTAAATGGCTCGTCCAGCCCGTCGTAGTCCCTCTTGTTTGGTTTCTTTGTTTTCGGCGTTTGATCTTCCTCGCCTTGGATGAACTCGGTCATCAGAGTCTGGTACAATACAACGAAGAGATTGATTAGAAATGAGGGTGATCTTGAATGTATTATTATAAAGAATTGGGTGGATGATCGTGGCTACTTACATCATAAGCTTCGTAGATTTGTTGGAACTGAGCAGTGCAATTACTCTCCTTGCAAACGTCGGGATGATACTGCATCGAGAGTGGTAAACGATTGCTGTAAGAACAGGCTTACCAGGACTTTGAGATTTAAAGTACAGAGAAACGCCTCCATTGTCGAATCCAGAATTCAATATCTCGAAAGGATTGTATACAAAAAACGAGCAAATCGGAACCCTAAATCCCCAAAAGCAGCAGCAATACAGCAAAAAAAGTCAGCGAATCCCAATGATTGCCGCAAAACTCCGAGAAGAAGACTTCGATCATAAAATAGAAACGCAAAGCCCAACCAAATCTCATCTTTCTATTCGAGGGGACTGGGAACCAACGAACCAAGAAGAAAAAGCCAAAATTTGGGCATTCTAAGCCAACCTGAAGCGCGAGCTGCCGGAAAGCCTTCTTGACCTCGTTCTCCGACGCGCCGGGCTGAATCCTCAACGTCCTGTACTGATTCGCCAAGTTCCCGGACATCGAAGCGGCGCACCGCACCTCGCCGGCCCACCGTCTTCCCCCTCGGCTCCGCCTTTCGATCCAACCCCCGATCGGGGACGCCGCCGACGCGGATCGAAGCATTCCCGTCGTCATCGCTCGATCGCCAAAACAAACACAGCGAAAACAGGGTCAAAACCCGACCTTTCTCTTCTCCGATCAAGATCGCACAAACAATGATGGAAGGAAGGAAGAAGACCCCGGCTCCCAGTAGCCTTATATAGAGCAGGGAACGTTGCCCGCCGCGGTGACTCTTCATCCTTATCCTCTCTCAGCCCTTACAAACACCCACTTCGCGAAGTCTACCCAAAGTCTACCTCTCATATCATTTGTTGACCCCGCCATCAGCGGGAAACTTCAGGCAGGCCTTATCTTTCCAAATGTAACAGACTCGCCACGTCATATTCGGCGAAGAGAATCATCTCATCCGCTTTCGACGGCTGCTTCGATGCCACGTGGAGGAACCGTTACCGTTTACTCTTTTTTTTTTTTGTGTCGATTAAATAAAATCGATTAAATTAATTAGGGTCCAATTATGGCATTTATTAAAGGAACAAGATAAACCATTGCTTTTAATGGATAAGGATTAGGGAGCAAGCATGCATTTACTAAAGGAACAATGGCGAATCTTTTTTTTTATTCCATGAATGATGGACTAATATGCCATGCGTTTAAAAGAGAACAAGTAGATATATATAGCTTTGATTGTTGACTCTTAATTTGGATAAGAAGTTTTTTTTGGTGCATTTAATTTTACTGGCTAATAATTTTTCAGTGCATTTAATTATATTACAAGAAGATAATAAAATTATTAATTTTTTCAAAATCTCCTTGAGCCACTAAAATAGGATCGATCAAATTCAATCCTAGTGCAGCGTCTCTTATTGTCTCTTCTGGAATATCTTTGATTTTTTTTCAAATTTAAAATCTCTGTTTTTTTTTTTACAAATTCATTTGTTTCTACCATTTTTTATATATATATATATATATATATATATATATATATACCCGACGCTATGATACAGCAGAATAGTATCAAGTTACCACTCAAATATCCATGATATGATCCCCAATT
>JBBPFP011527407.1:0-19988 GCA_037974795.1 Kaempferia galanga
CACCCTCAAAGTAGATTACCTCGTACAGACTGATTTATATAGCTTATATAATTATGAAGACTGAATCTCTATGTGGATTGCCACGTGAGCCCTAAGCCATTCATGTGGGAGATTCAGGTGTCACCCTCAAAATAGGTTACCTCGTACAGACTGATTTCTATAGCTTATATAATTATAAAGACTGAATCTCCATGTGGATTGCCATGTAAACCCTAAGCCATTCATGTGAAAGATTCAGGTGTCACCCTCAAAGTAGTTTATTTCGTACAGACTGATTTATATAGTTGATATAATTATGAAGATTAAATCTCTATGTGGATTGCCACGTGAGCCATAAGCCATTCATGTGAGAGATTTAGGTGTCACCATCAAAGTAGGTTATCTCGTACAGACTGATTTATATAGCTTATATAATTATGAAGACTGAATCTCCATGTGGATTGCCACGTGAGCCCTAAATCATTCATATGAGAGATTCAGGTGTTACTCTCAAAGTAGGTTACCTCGTACAGACTGATTTTGTATCAGAGGACGTCGGAGTTTAGAAGTTGAGACCAAGGGAGTCAGTTACGTAGGGACCCTTTGTAGTTTGTAGTCTAGGAACCACTTTAGCCACGCAGGTATGCCGGCTAAGTTTACCCTAGCTCTAGCTGCATCAGTTTTAATGATGTGAAAACGTCTTAATGTAATATAGTAATATAGGTGGGGCAAAGTGAAAAGTTTAATCCGTTTTATATGTGGAGCGTTGCTTGTTCCTCCAACCAGCAATGGCGGATCATGACACGGAAATCCTGCGAGAGCTCGAGACTCTTAGCAGGTCGCTCTCCAAGTCCAGTGCCTCCCGCCGTGCCACCTCCCTCGTCCTCCCTCGCTCATCCAACACAGGATCTGCCGCAGGCGGAGCTCGGCTCGTCGGAGAATCCTCTCGTTATGAGCTCGGCAGCCAGTCCTCCCGTCGCGAGTCTCTGATCTTCCCGTGGAGCGTGCGAGGCCGGAAACTCCCGCACGGCGAGAATTCCGGCGGCCGCACGTCTGAGAAGAGCGCGGAACCGACTGAGGACTCTGGCGAGAGGCGCCGGGGAATATGGAACTGGAAGCCGGTGCGCGGCCTGGCTCGACTCGCCATGCGCCGGGTGGCTTGCCTCTTCTCCGTCGAGGCCGTCGCAGTCCAGCACCTGCCGCCTTCCGCCGACGGGCTCCGCCTCTCCGTCTCCGTCCGGAAGAAGGAAACCAAGGAGGGGTCCCTGCAGACAATGCCCTCTCGGGCGGCTCAGGGGAGAGCCGAGTTCGAAGAGACTCTGTTCCTCCGGAGCCACCTCTACTGCAGCGGCGGCGCCAGCACCGGGAAGCCGCTCCGGTTCGAGCCCCGCCTGTTCCTGATCTCAGCGATCGCCGTCGACGAGCCGCACCTCGACTTGGGAACGAGCGCCGTCGACTTGAGCTCTCTGGTCAGAGAGTCCATTCAAAAAAACTTGGAAGGGCACCGCGTCCGGCAGTGGAACGTGACCTTCCCGCTCTCCGGAAAGGCCGCCGGAGCAGAGATGACTCTCGTGTTGGCATTTCAGATCATGGACGATGGAGGCATTGGCATCTATAAACAAACAGCGCACTCGCCCAAATCAAACAGAGGCATCGCCAGAGACGACGTCGAAGCAAGCAAACAACAACCGATCTTTGATCAAGAACAGGATCTTGACCTGCCAGACTACGATGTCGTCGACAAGGGAGTAGAGATAGTAGCGTCGGAGAACGGCAGCGAGAGGACCTCAAGCGCCTCGAGCGAGGTCGTCAAAGAGGTGGTGCATGACCGCGCTCAAAAGAGCAGAGCGAAGGAGCTTCATCTGATCGCCAGGGAGATTAAAGAGCTCGAGACGTTGATAATGGCGGATGCTCCGGAGACAAGAAAAATGACTCAACCACCAAAGCCCCAAAGATTGGACACGGAGGAGGAATCAATCACGAGGGAGTTCTTCCATCTGCTCGAGATTGGAGACGACAAGAAGGAGCTCAAGAATGGCGAGCACAACCACGCTGATCTTAGTCCAATCGATCACCTGATTCCAGATCTCGGAAAGAACTTGGGTTGCATAGTTCAAACAAGCGACGGGGGCTACTTAGCGTCGATGAATCCTTTCCATGCGCCGGTGTCAAGAACAGATACCCCGAAGCTTGCCGTGCAAATTTCCAGAGAGTTGATCGTCGGGGACGAGAAGTCGGCGACTGGGTTCCAAGTGTTCCAGAGGCTGGCCCTGTTGGGACCAGACGAACTGTGCTCCAAGCTTCTGTCCTTGACAGCCATGGAGGATCTGGCGGGCAAGACAGCAGAGCAGATGGCGTTCGAGGGCATCGCATCTGCCATAATAAGCGGCCGGAGCAAGGAAGGAGCGAGCTCCAGCGCGGCGGCCAGGTCGATCACGGCAGTCAAAAAGATGGCAGCAGCGATGAAAAAGGGAAGAAAAGAGAGAGCTTCGAGTGAGGAAGCAGTGACTCTGGATGAAGTCTTGTTCGTTGCCCTGCATAAGATGGAGGCCATGGCCGTGGACGCCCTCAAAATCCAGGCTGACATGAGCGATGAAGAAGCTCCCATGGAAACCCCACCTTCCGATAACACTCCAAATTTGGTCCTTAAACATGAGGATTGGTGCATGAACTGCAGCAGAGCTACAATTGCAGTGGTGATTCAACTGAGAGCTCCATTGAGGGGGTATGAAGCAGTGGGAGCTCCCATGATAGCCATGGTGCAAGCCATGGCAGAGGATCAGCTGGGTGAAGTGGTGGAGGAGGAGAGGAACTTCAAGTTGGAGAGTGTTCATGTGGGAGGGCTCAAGTTGGGCTCCAACAGCAGGGGTACTGCATGGGACGGAGCGAAGCAGAGGTTGACGGCCATGCAATGGCTAGTGGAGAATGGAGCAGGGAGAAGGCCGAGGAAGCAGAAAGCCAAGAGAAGCCAAGATTTCATGTGGAGCATTTCTTCGAGTTTCACGGCTGGTGCATGGCTGAAGCACGTCAGAAACCCAAATTTAATCACAGTTTCCTTGTAATGAATGTACTAATGAATGTACTACAAGTAAAACTCATGCATGTTTGAAGACTCTTTCCATCTACTTCGTTTTATTAACAGTGGAAAATTCCATGATCCAACAACAATAACAATAACGAATAAATAATATTATGTCTGCAAATAACGAGACTGAACATGGGCAAAGGATACAGCAATGTTTGGCATCAGCATCTCTAGTTGTCAATACGAACAACACATAACTCAGCTTATCTGACAAATCTCCTGATTCCAAAGTTTCATTGTTGTATTATTCATGTAGGAAAAGAATGCCATATCGAATGCTTCTTGTTTGTTTCTTTTACTTTTTCTCTGAGGTGATAGGTGAAGGAATGCTATCAACATAATCTTAAACTTGAGGGGCTTTTTCCTTCTTACTGAAGAAACCTGGTGGTATTCTGCAATAGAAAATGTATTTAAGCGTAAGAGAAAAGAATCAGGTAGATAGAAATCCAGCATCATGGCAGAATCACCAGGGATTTGAGGTTTACCTACAAGTTTGAGGTACACTCCATTTGAAATTGCTAGATATCCTTACATCAGGTGGCAGAGATGTGAAATTCCTCCAATCATCAAGCATGGCTCTTAGATCATTAATCTTTCGGTGCAAGCCAATGCAGCAGTTTGCGTGCATTGTGCAGACCTTATTGAAGTTTCTACTTGGCTCGCAAAACCCTCCAAAGCGTTCGGTGCTGAGGAATCTTAATTTCACACCTATGTCTTGGGTACGTTGCTCGAACTTGATAATGTTAAGTACATTCTGCTCATGAACACCAGGAAATCTGCCACGCGAGGAGTACCAATATTTGAAAAATTCTATGGTTCTGTTGTTGGATCTTGCATAATTGAATCCATTGTTTGGCGAGTTCTTTAGATCGGTAGGATCGCCCTTGAATCTGTCACAGGATATCTGGAAGTCTCCATCTGAATAGAAATAGGGGAATGGATTTCTGAACCACATTATATCTACATCCTGCAGAAGCAATTCAGTTGATTTTGTTTGTGTCAGGCAAAGATGTTCTAACTATGAAACAACAAAATATGTCTAGGCTGAATGATCAAAAGCAATTACCTTTTAGATTTCAGGAAAAATCTAGACCATATATACACACCACAAAGTGGGAAAAAAAAGAAGAATATTTGTTGTTCTCAAGTGTTTAAGACAATTACGACAAAGAAACACACAATACATACGAGTATATAAAGACTAGTTTGAACTTCTCTACGAACAAGTATTAACAAAAGGGACCGTGCAAATCTTCTTAGTATCTTTCCAATTTTTTTATAGGATATCTCCCAAGAAACAAGGCAAGTTTGAATTTGTTATAACCACTTGAACCTCTTGTCTATGTTTTAGATCCTTCTCTAAACTGTTTCTTTTTCCATATCAAGAACACAGCATCCCTGTTAAACAACATCTATTTATTTAGCTTTAGCTCGAGTCAAATGCTTCTTCAATCTTTTTGAATGGTGACTCATGCTATCTACTAGGAACACAGCTTTTGATGCTCTGTAAAGCTCGAAGAAGCGACCCCATGATTGAGGCTTTTAATACAGAAAATGCATGAAGTAACAGATGGATAAGCTCTTCCAGTGGGGCCTTGTGGCATTCATTTTCTGTGTTGCTTTATCAATTTGTACAATTGAATTTGCACAGCAAGAAGAGATGCATATGACACTGATTTCCCATTACATTTGGACCCACTATAAGATTTGTTAAACATTCAAATCTTAAGTACATGATGGATTCAGTGATTGGCACTATCAATCAATATAAAACAATTTCTGTTTTGCCGACATGAAATGATCACAGATTTTTGTTTTTGTTGTTTAATTGATAGATATGTTTTGATTGCATAGGCAGGTAGGTATGAATGTTGGAGCCAGCTGCAAGTCAAGAATGTTTTGGATGGTAAAACATAAATGAAAAGGACGTTTTTTTTTCTTTGCTAAAAGTAGACGCTAATGGCGGGATCCGTAGACGGAGAGGTCGTCGAACTCACCGAGAAGACGAAGTCGAAGCCTTTCTCCAGCACCAGGCGCAGGAAATCGAGCCGCGCCCACATCATGTCCAAGTATGCGGGCGAGTTGAACACCTTCTCGGCGGAGAAGTCTACCCCCTCGACCTTGAAGTCTAAGCAGTGTCGGTGCACGGCGACGCACCGCTCGTATGCCTTGTCATCCACGGCGACGATGACCAGGTGGTTCAGCAGCTCTCTTGTCCCGTTCCCGATGCGGAAGCTCTCCAGGAACACGTCCAGTACAGATCCGGGCGTGGACCAGAACGCATTCAATGAGGTTATTATCACCGCGTTGTCCGCCGTAGCCGCCGCTTTCAGGACCCTCTCCAACCTCATTTCCTGGCTTTCCTGTCATCACAGTATGTATCTCCATTTCGTCGGAACCCTAAAAAGGTATCTTTCTTTTTTTGGGGGAAAAAACAGAGGCAACACTCACAGTCGCATCCTGAGGAACAGGTGGCGGAGCTAAAGCAACGACGACAGGAGCAGGGATCGCGGGTTCATACTGCAGCTCCGGCGGTGGATATGAACTCGGAGGCGGAACGGAAGCCGCCAGCTGCTGCTTCGGGACGACAGGATAAGCATCGATGCGATCAACTCGGTGGGAGGTCGAGGAGACGAGAACCGCTGGGGCGGTGGCGCGGTAGAAGAGGGTGACCGAAAAGGCGACAACCCCCACAAAGAGCAGCGGGAGCAGCCACCGGTGGAGGAAGCCGTCCGCCGCTTTGATTCCGTGAGCGGACGAAGGCTTCATCGCCGTCGCTGCGAGTCCAACCGCGTCCGCAGGTAAGATGACACATTGGCAGATGACAAGGCTTATCATGGCGCTCAATGTCTGTCAGTTGGCGAACCGACCGGCCAAACAAACCCGATTCGCACCGGTCCGAATTCATAATTGATCGTTTGGTTATACGGAATGTGGAAATTAATATTGCCGTTGGGCGCGTTAAATTCACATCTAGATCGGTTAAAATGCATTAATTTAAATTCAAATTTATTTATTATAAATATATTTGGAATCAGAGGAGATTCTTTGCTCACTACCAAAAATCTCTACAGTTGCACACTCCCTCCTTGAAATGGTGGAATCGGTTAGCATCTCGTAGAGTAATGGTTCTGTTCGTAGCTAAGGTGATGTACTTGAATGCATTGTGGCAGTCTCCGCACACCCGCAAGTTCTTCGTAACGAGGATAGTCCGATGATCTCCCGATTGAAGAAGCGCAAATGCTATTGCCAATTTCTCGCTGTGGTAAACAAGGGTGTGTTCTTTCTCCTCCTCCTCCACGTCGTGCAAGGCGCAACTCGTGTCGGCCCTGTATCCCAACCTCCTCATTTCGACGAACAATTCCTCCAACTTTCGGTAGATACTCGACGATTGTGGATGCGATCGGTCACCCCCTACGAAACCATGCACGACGCCGGCGATCTCTACCCAACTACATCCGGGACTCTTCGCGAATCCCTTTGCCTTCTGAACTGTTCTAACTCGTGCGGCCTCACTGAACCTCCCCGTCGCGCTGTATAAGTTAGACAGGACGACAAAACTCCCCGTGCCTTCAGGTCCAAGCTTGTGGATCATCCTTGACACTTGTTCCCCTAGCTCGATATTTTTGTGAATTCGGCAAGCGCCGATCAAGGCTCCCCAGACACGAACATCGGCCTCGAAAGGCATTTGTTCGATGAAGTCGTAGCCTTCGTTCAACAAGCCTCCGCGGCCCAGGAGATCGACCATGCAGATGAAGTGCTCCATCCTCGGAACAATTTTGTACGTCTCCTTCATTCCAAGAAACAAGCGTTTCCCTTCGTTCACAAGCCCCGAATGACTGCAAGCCGATAAGAGGCAAATGAATGTGATATCATCGGGCACTAAGCCTGCAGACTCCATCTTCAAGAACAGTGAGACAGATTCATCGCCCAGCCCATGGATTCCATAGCCGGCAATGATGGTGTTCCATGAGACAGTGTCTCGCTTTGGCATTGTATCGAACATTCTCCGTGCCGCGTCAATTCGCCCACACTTGGCGTACATGTCAATCAGAGCATTGCACACGGAGGAATCCGAGGTAAGCCCGTGAGTGATTACGTAAGCATGACTGCATTTCCCGTGCTGCAGCGCAGCCAAGTGAGAGCAAGCAGGAAGCACTCCGATCATGGTCGCGGCGTCAATGTCGATGCAGGAAGACGACGACGCCATGTCTCTGAAAACATCAAGAGCTTCTTCAGCGTTCCCATTTTTGACGCACCCCGATATTACAGCACTGTAAGACACGGTGTCCTTTACGGCCATCTCATCGAAGAAACGAATTGCATCTTCAACAGTTCCGACTTTAGCGTACATTGAAAGCAGAGAGTTTGCTGCTGTTAGGTGCAGAAGAAGACCAGACTTCACCAAGTAATTATGCATTAGTCGACCGCTCGCGAAATCAGAGAAGTTTGCGCAAGCCCGCAGAATGATCGCGAGAGAGGTTGGTCCGGCGAAGAACGATCCCTCGCGCAGCATCATCCTGAAAATCTGCAGTGCCTCCGCCACCCTGCCACACAGAGTGCAGCCTCCGATCATCGCACTCCATGTCACCTCGTTCCTGAAGCTCATGCTGTCGAATATTCTACGAGCATGAACCAAAGACTGAGCTTTTCCATACATGTCCAGCAATGCAGTATTAACCAGGACATCGTCTTTGTCGATGCGTCTTCTGATACAGAATGCATGAATACTTTTTCCTTGTCCCAGGGCCTTCGCTTGGCCGACGATAGGTAGGAGGGCCACTATCGTGGAAGGGTTCGGTATGTTTCCTGTCCGTTGCATTTGAAGAAGACAACGAACTGCTTCTTCGTACCTCCCATTCAGTGCGTAACCAGAGACCAAAGCGTTCCATGCAACAACATCTTTTTGGGGCATTCTGCAGAACACCTCGTGTGCATCCTCTAAGCAGCCACATTTCAAGTACATGTCGATCAAAGCGGTAGACACGTACACATCCAGCTCCAGGCCTGCCTTCTTGGCGTGCTCGTGTATCAGAATTCCATCCGCAAGCGCCTCCAGAGCTGAACAAGCCTTCAAGACAAACGGAAATGTGAACTTGTTCGGCTCGATTCCTGTATCGAGCATTCTCTCGTATAGCTCAACGGCGCGACCAAAGGGGCCATTCCAAGCGTAAGCCCTGATCATGGCGTTCCACAGGAAGACACTCGGTTGCGGCAAATCGTCGAACGCGAGACGGGCAGACTCAATCTCACCGCATGACAAGTGCATCTGAACAATCTTTTCGAGACGAGAATAGTTTCCGGCGAAGTACCTGCGACTGATGATCCGGTGATGGATCTCTTTGCCGTCTTCGAGCAGTTTGAAACGAATGCAAGAATCCAGAATTCTGGTGTCGGCGTTGCCGTCGACGGCGGCAAATTGTGGCGGCTGAAATTGTTTGAGGGGGCGATGGACTGGAGGTCTTGAAGGACGAGGAAAGAGCGATCGGGCAGTGGGTTTGGTGTGAAACTGAGCGGCATGGCGGCGGGGAAGGAGGAGAGTTCTGTAAGGTATAAGGTTGTAGCAGCACGGCGATGAAAACATCTCTGCGTCAGGATTCGGCCGTTATATATATATACACCGCTAAACGAGGCCCGACCCAATTAGGGCAAGCCCAGGCTCGTTTCTACGACGCCGGGTTGCCCTAAGGCGTCGCCGGAGATGTGGCCGCCGCCGTCGCTCTCTTGCAGAAGGTGGTCGCCTGGGATTCGAGCCCAGGTCTCTACGGCCACAACGTAGAATTCTTACCACTACAGCCACTTGTGGTTAAATTCGCTTCTAAATTATATTAAAAGAAACTAAATATTTTCTAAGAATAAAAAATGATTTACACAGAAGCAAATAAAATAAAATTGTATCATGATACGTGGAACCGCACCTAAAAGACAAGTTTAGATCCTCTGACTCGGGTGGTTCACGATTCAGCCTGCTGGAGGACACGTCAAGGCCTCGCGTCATCATTTGTCAGCTGATACAATCGATTTGAGAATTCTGTTCTAAGATAAACAGCAGATCTACCGTGTCATTTCTCCGCGGGTCGTACTCTACGTCGCCGTACGTCTTAGAACAAGCAAATTAACCTAATCAAACGCGTCTGCTCTTCGTCTACCTACTCTCCCCGAGGCTTCTTCTTCCGTGCGTGAGTTTTTCGAATCCCATCGGCGATTCGTTTCGATCCAATCGGAGCTCTTCTTCTTCCCCTCCGCTCCCATGGCAACGATCGGTAAAAACAGCATTAACGCCAAGCTCGTGAGTCAACTGTCCGATTGCCCCATCTTTCTGTACCCTATCCTCCCACCTAAAACGCGGATCTCCTTCTATCGTAGGTCTTGCTGGGAGACATGGGCGCCGGGAAGTCGAGCCTCGTTCTTCGGTTCGTCAAGGGTCAATTCCTCGAATTCCAGGTTCTGTTTGCTTCTCTCTCTTTTCTTCGGTGAAACTAATGTGGAGTTTGGACTTTTTAGAGTTGAAAGTTGGACTTTTTATGGATGGGTTTATTATCTGGTTACAGGAGTCCACGATCGGAGCGGCCTTTTTCTCACAGACGTTGGCGGTGAGCGATGCCACGGTAAAGCTTGAGATTTGGGACACCGCGGGACAGGAGAGGTATCATAGCTTAGCGCCCATGTATTATAGAGGAGCAGCAGCCGCGATAATTGTGTATGATATATCAAGAATGGTAGATGCTGTGTTCTGATTCTTTCGCTGGATAAAAGTCCTTTGTTTTCCCCCCTTCTCTTGCTGTTCCTGGATTCGTAACTTTATTTTCTCTCTTTTGAGTCTAGGATTCATTTGAGAGGGCTAAGAAATGGGTTCAAGAGCTTCAGAAACAAGGTAAGCTCAAGGTAGAATCTTTTGAGTTTGCCAATTGGATTCATTGCCGGTTCGATCTAATAAGGAAACTCAATTCTAGGTAATCCTGACATGGTGACTGCTCTTGCTGGGAATAAATGTGATTTGGAGGAGAAAAGGGAGGTCCCAACGGAGGCAAGTTTTAGTTTTTTGCCTACTAATAATTCTTATTAAGCTCGATTATATGATTACGTTGGCAAGATAACTCTCTTGTTGATTGAGCCTTCAGCGCAGCAGTCAACTATTTATGCTCTATATTTTTACATCCAACGGTACTATTTCAGTGTTATGCCTAGTAATTCTTGGCAAGTTTGAATTTCTGTCTAAACTTGCTCGCAGCAACTGATGTGCTTATTTGGTAGTTTTACTAATCAACTCCATATATGATTCTTGGGATTTTAATTATAAAATGGAGCAACTAAAAATTGGAAACCATTTCTTTGCCTAAAATTGCACTTAATTTACTTGTGGATTTTGTTCCATAACTTTTAGTTCTTTTTTGGTCAACAAAAAAATTGAAGATATAATAATGATTTTTGGAGTTGAGGTAACCATGGATTATTAGCCAAACTTTTTAATTATAAAATGGCACAACTAAAAATTGGAAGCCATTTCTTTGCCTCAAATTTCACTTAATTTACTTGTGGATGTTGTTGCATAACATTTAGTTCTTTTTTAGTCAACAAAAAAATTGAAGATATAATAATGATTTTTGGAGTTGAGGCGACCATGGATTATTAGCCAAACTAAGAACTGCTAAACTACCTTCTCGGTTATGAATATGCATTCCCTTGATTGCCTTGCTGCTAAAAACCATTGTATACAGGATTCCCTATTCATCTATCCTATATTTGATTGTTAAATACAAAATACACTGCATAACTTTTTTTCCTGATTATCCTAAGCAAACTGTTTCAAGTCAACTAAAGATTCAAGAAGCAGCTAGCTTTAGCAAATTACAACTACCAACTCTTCCATGCAATTGAGTTGGATTAATGCTGTGACCAGAGCATTTTTTTTTTTAATCTGAAACCCAAAACTTCTACCTCAACACGCTCATCTTAGCTAACACTAGCATTTGTTGTAATTCACCTCTGCTTATTTGTCCATCCAACATCTACTCTTCTTTGTACTAAGTGGGCAGTTTACTTCTTAGCATGGATGTAATGCGGCTTCCTGTAAAAGGGACGGAAATCTTTTGGATTTTATATTTTTGTAGTCATTCAATGTATTATAGTCTTTTTTAGAGCATCAGTTCACATGCAGAAGATGCATGGTCTGGAACATGAGATTAAGCTGATCACCTTTTCAGTTCTCCTAACTAAATTGACATGTAATGAAAATTCTCTTTGGGAATTAGAAACATGAGATTATTTTAAGATGGTAAACCCTCAGGGGGATGCTAATACGTGCTTTTATAGGTAAATACCTTTCAATTATGTAACCACGTAACTTGTTCAAATATTTGTAACATTTTTGATATTTAGTACTCAACAGTTTTGTTGTTTCACATTATTGGTAATCAGTAAGGTACTTACATCAACATTTATTTGGAATTGTTTAATTGATTTGTGTAACTTAAAGGTTTTGTTCCATGAAATGGGAATTGTCATTTGCACGAACTTTTCATGACTGCTTTCCCATTTATTACATGCAGAAACCCATTGCACTTGCTATTTTCATAATTACTATTTTTCTTCAAAAAGTATGCTTCGTTTTATGTGTTCAATCTACAAAATTTTCTCAAGTTCTTGATCAGCAACAAGTCTATTAACTTGCATTCGTAAAACATGTCACAAAGGCTTTTCTTCTTTGCATTGCAGGAAGCCAAGGCATATGCTGAGGGGAATGGTCTTTTCTTCATGGAAACCTCTGCTAAAACTGCCATCAATGTGAATGATATATTCTATGAAATAGGTATAATATTTCTTGTCTGTTCTTTCTACTTGTGATGAATGAGATTGTTAGTATATGGTATGCAACCATTAAATAAGATTTGTTTATGTAAATTGATTTGAGAATCGAACTCATTATTCTTGATAATTAATGGATGTCCGGACTCATATCATTTTTTTTTTTTTATCTTTGCACATCTTTACTGCCTAATAACCGAGAACCAACATTGGATAGCTACACTTCCTGTTGAGGCCAACCTCCTAGCTGTGCTTATGTTCTAGTCTAACCACCATTTAGCTGAAAAAGGTTTGATAATCTGAAAGCCCAGCTTATTCTTCAGATATTCCACCCCCTTTTAGCTACCCTTAGTTGATAAAATATATTATGTATAGTTTCTTCATGAGACTCGTTTTCAGCATCCCATAGCACACAGACTGAATCAGGCAAGACAACCCCTTTCTTCATCAAGTTAACTTTCATATTTACTCTTCCCGAGTGAATGACCCAAGGTAGAAGTTTCACCTATCAATGTAAGACCAGCATTTGAGAGTTTCAAAATATGAAAGTCTGTTTACTATATGTCTTACGAGGTCTATGATATTTACCCTGCAAAATCATGATAGCAATTTAAATTTTGACAATCAGAAATCAGAATGTTGTTTCTCCTTCCTATAATGTTCTTGCGTGACATGTCATATGTGCATCAATAACTTTGAGAGATGATTAAGCCTGAAAAGTCCCACTGCCTGAAACAAAACAGCCACCAAATCCCAAATCCATTACAAAGAGAAAATTAAATCCTGAAATAGTTGTAAAAAGCCATGCCTTTGAACATTTCTGTTCTTACAATCATCAGCTAGGTTTAATTTTTAGCAAAACGTCTTGGAACAAATTTGATTAACGCTACTCAGATCACTTTTGTTACTTATATGTTTATATTGCTTCACTGACCCAGTCCATTTTCCTTAAATTCATCCTATTGTAGTTACAACTTCGGCTACGTTATAATTCTTAAACATACATAATGTACTTGGTTCAAAATTCTAGTGATTGAATTTTCTAGGTACTTATAATAGTTTTTTAAGTCTTACACCTGTAGTAAATATTCAGAGTACATTTTATATTTCTCTCTATATCATTTTTTTTATCCTTAATGTAACAGCAAGAAGATTACCTCGGGCTCAACCAGCACAACAGCCAGCAGGAATGGTTCTTTCGGATAGACCTGCTGAAAGATCGACCACTTCAGCTTGTTGTTCTTAGGTGCGAACATTTTGTATTTCATGAGTCATCTTTGTGTCAGGTCATGCAATAAAATATGCAAAAACCAGTGTATCAATTTTAAAAGGATATTTAATTCTACATCATTTTTTAGTTTTATTGACAAAATCTCATCCACATGAATTATCAAGTCAGTTCTTCCTGTTAATTATATCTCAGCACTATGCCCCTTTATAGTCTCCAGTTATCTTTGCAGGTTATCTGTGTTTGTCGATGAGTGAAGCTAATTAAATCCCTGGAGGTGCAACGAGTCCTCATGAATCAGCAAGTTCAAGATTTTAAAAGAAAACAAAAAAAAAAAGAATGTGCTACTGGATTATCCTGTTTCATATCCCCTCTCCGCAAGTTTGTAGACCCTGTAAATTTGCATTATTATCTACTCTGTCGATCTCAGCTTGATTATGATACTTGTATAGTTAATGTGCTCTGTTATATGGGATCTGTATGGATCACTAGTATGATTTCTGTTCTTTTTATTCTCTTGTGGTGTAATGTGGGAGCAGAGGAGCAATGTGTTCATGCAAATACATATACGATTGTGGCAAATGTAGATACTCTGGCGAACACCAAAACTGAACCCAGAAATAAGATAAATTGAGATGTCTGAACGAGATTGTATTGATTCACTTTCTAACTTCGACTGTTTGCAAGATTAGAAAGAACAAACTGCATATCTTCATATGAACTCATACACTCAGAACACCTCAAGCAAGAAATCTGGACAGGACTGTTTGCTAATAAAAATCCAGGGTAGAAGACTCATAAAATCATCACAAAGCAACGTTACAAGAGTGATGAGCACTGACGAATAACTGATCTCCGGTCTCAAGTCTGCGGAGCTTGTTTCTCCTCGGCTGCTGCTTCAAAAGTCTCTCCAGGAACAAGCTCCGGGACATCCTCGTCGTCATCTTCACCCTTTGCATAGCCAGAAGCAGCAGCAGCAGAGCTAGTTTCTTGTTTCTGGAACTGTTCTGCAATCCGCCTCAAGTTCTCTAAACTATCAGGGCCTGAAAGGCAAAAACACAAACAACGCGCAGCTGCTTAAAAGCTACAGAGGCAAGCTAAAGGGCTGTGTAGCTAACAGATACACTCAACTTTGAGTACGTATTATAGTGCAAATGGCGAATTATACAGAAAAAAAATACCAACACACACACACACACACACACACACACACACACACACACACATATATTATGCATACCTAGTTGGTTGATGATCGAAGGAAGCAAGTCTTGAAGCCCTGTCACCAAATTAAATCATTATCGAAAGCAATGTATGAGTGTACTTAGCAAGCAATTGTTATGTTAAACCATGACTGAAGCACCACCTAATTTCAACTAAGCTATTCACTACTTTCAGTCTGGGGATGCAGTATAAGAGCAGCAGTACCAGAAAAGAAAAGAAGGTTAATTTTGACATTTTCTTTGACCCGGAAGAAAATATGCAAGTCAACAAACAGTGGAAAATGGAGTATACGAATGTACTTTTAGTCTGTGGAGTACCGCTAACCACCCATGTATTGGCTGCAATGGAAGCTTGCACTATACAGGAAACAAAAATGGGCTATTAGAAAAATGTTTTACTAGATGCCATAAAGAGTTTGCTTCTAAGAGCAACATGAACTTGTGTACCTTTGGGATTAAGAAACTGGATGACAACATCATCTTTAAAGATGTTGACTTCTTCAATAGCAGGTATAGTGTTTACTCCAATTCTTTTCAAAGTGCTTTGGAGCCTTTTGTCATCCGTAGTCGGAGTCTTGTGAACTGCCTTCTTCTTCCTAGCAGGAGTGAAAGTTGAAGATCAGCAAATAAATTTATCAGAAATGTTCCAAGCAACTAGATGATTGAGCACACTGAAGAAGCGAGTCCATATATCTTCTGAAATCTCTACTGAGAAGTGGATGAAATTTAAGTTAATTTTCTCATCGCTGAATGAAAGTACCTACAATAATAGAGTTGAGATGATAGGAACACAACCACTTGGCAAGTAAAATGCTAAATCTCTATGATTGAGTGAATTCCTATTATTCAGAGAAATTGAATACATTTAGTGTAGTGAACCTTGGAATGATAAGATATTCTCCAAATGTGATATAGAATACATACTCTTGTTCAACACACAAGGAAAACTAATAGTATTAACCTTTACCCAGTGCTAACAGATTATCCAGAAAGGAAGCTTTCCAAAAATATTAACTTCAAAGCGAGTATAGAAGAAAAGTGATCGAGGGGAAAGGAGTTTAAAACTGGCAATATATGATCATGAAAATATAGGACTTTTCCAGGTGAATTAATCTAAGTTTGTGTGCCACAGGATTAGTAAAAGGGATTGAACATAATAGACACTTTATATTCCAGAACCTGCGCATACTGCCTTTTCCACCAGTGCGGACGGCACCTGCCATCTTCATGAGCTTCTCTCGATTCATTTGGAATGTTGACCAAAATCTGCACAGTGAAAGAATATATTTTTCGAGTCAGGATCAAAACTGGATCTGGCACATAGAAACCATGCTAGAGCATAATTAGATTAAAAACAAATATCTTTACTCAGATAGGAAGCATAAACATAATGAAAGCAAAGGATATGTAAACATGGACAAATCCAGTCAAATAGAAATGCTAGGACAGTTTTGGTCAATTTTCAGGCAGTTAACTCAATCTAAACATATCTGAACCAGATCTTAAAAGAGTGCATGACGACATCCGCCAGGTATTATTACACAACTCTTTAACAAGTTTATTGTAGCTAGTAAATAAAAGAAACAATAGCATGGCAGGAGGTAACACACTCTAGCTTTTGGTTAATAAATTCCATGAATCACTTCATCAATTGAATAAGCAAAGTACAAATTCATACAACTCCAGAAAAATAAAGGGGAACGAGGTATTTTAGATTATTCAAAATCCTAAGCTAAATCCATCCAACAAAAGAAACCAAAGATAGATAACAAAATCATTTCTTACCCTAGAGAATATAGATGAACATAAAGGCGAAAGCAAGGACACTTCTAGAGCTTGGGAACTTGAATGATTTGAATCCTTGATGATTCCAAACTCATAGAGTTGGCTGGGGCACTTGAAAGCAGAATGAATGAGATTTTCCATGCATTACTATTGTCCAAACACCTTTAAATGAGCTTATATACCCAGATCCAACATTCAACTCAAAACGATGAATGTGATGCCCCATTTGATTAGATAAAGTGCTTCAGTTGGTTGAACATGAAAAATCAAAACATTGGAGTTAACAATACTAGGCACAGTCAACTCAAAGAGACTTCTAGTCCATGGATAGTATCTAGTCAACTAACAAACTTTTCCAATTGATTTCTCATTTGACCGCTCAATCCAATCAACTGAATTTAGATGGAAATGAGCCACTTCAAGGTCCGAGACCTAAGCCATTTATGTGAAACATCTAGGAAAACCTCTTTAGACAAATATACAACTTAAGCATGTCATTGATCGAGTTTTGAACTCAATCTTCAATTCCCTATGACCATTGGTAGCTGTCAATACTTCAAAATATAAGTTCACGTGAGGACTTGAACAATAACACAATCAAGTTACAAGGCATACCAAGAACAAAAAGCCCTAGAGATACAAGCTCTCAACTAAAGCTATTGTACATTCATACATGCTCTACTCATTACAACATTCACAAACAATATACATGGGCCGCATGATCTTCAAGTTCTTCGCGCTTGGCATCCTGATGCCTTGAGTGGTAACTTCACGCATTTCTGCTCAATTTTAAGTTCATATCAAGTTGTCTCACAGAAAATGACCTACAAATCATCTTACCTACACACTCATAGTTCACTTTCGTTAACTAATAACACTAAGGTCCCTAATTACAAGTAAAATATCATAAGATTGGATGGTTCAATAGATTTTTTTTATTTTATTTCTAGCCACTTCCTTAACTAGTAACACTAAGAATATCAGAGAGGCTTACCACCAAAAACTGAAATTAAACCCAAAGAACCCTAGACACCTTAATTCTCTACTAAACAAATCCATGAGCTTATGTAAACTCAATGGCTGGCTTTACTGGTTTCATCCAACACCAATACCAACAAAAATTGTCCTCCGCTATGCAAGTTTACAATATCGAACCACGGGCGGAATGTTACCCCCAAAGAGAATGCTTCACAGTTGAAATCTCGAAGCCTCACAAACCAAGGCATGGAATATATTTAAGAAGCAGCCTACTGTAGAACAAAAGCCCGATTTCCCTCGATCGATCCCAACAAAAGGAACCGAGGAGACTACAAAACCGACGACCTAGCTCAGCAAGCGATTAGATCGGGAAAAGGAAAAGAGAAGGGCTTACGATCTGGGAGGCGATGGGACGCCGGAAGAGGAGGAGCGCGAGCCGACTGCTTAGGGGCTGGGATTTGGGGGAAGGCGATGGGTACACGAATAAGGTGCGCTTAGGCCTTCGACGAAGACCGTGAATTGTTGGCACTCAAAATGTTCCACCCTAGTTATGATTGGCGATATACAGTGGGCCCCATTCAAACCCATCCGGATAAACAAATGTGTAATTGGTATTAACGTAAGGAGCAGGAGCGGGTGAGTTAAATCGAACCATCATTAAATTTTATTATCCAAAAATGATTTGTATTATAAAAATAATTTAATTTTTAATTTTAGATTATATTATATGACAATTTATATTATTTAATTAAAAAATTACACACATAAATTATTAACTAGATATATATACACACTTATTCACGCTTTCTCGGTCAACGATCCGACACGGTCCCTTGGCCGGAGCGTGACCTTGAACCCGTGCTTCATGTACATGGTGAGCGCCAGCTTGGGGACGACCGGGTGGCCCTCCACCACCTCGACGTGGTAGCGGAGCAGCACGGCGGCGGCCACGAACTTCATCTGGTAGTACGCGAAATCCTTCCCCAGGCACAGCCGCGGCCCGCCGTTGAAGGCCGTGAATTTGTACGCCGACTCGCTCGTGAACCGCCCGTCCGCCCGGAGCCACCGCTCTGGCTTGAACTCCAGGCAGTCTTCCCCCCAGATGCTCTCCATCCGCCCCATCGAGAAGATGGCGTACACCACTTTCGTCCCCTTCTTCAGCACCGTCCCGTCCGGGAACACCTCGTCCTCCGTCACCTAGTTAACGATTAGTTTGATCGATCGCGATAAATTTGACAAGGAATAAAGTTTCTGGAACAGAGTACTCGCCTCCTTGTGGTCAATCGGCACGGAAGGGTACAACCGGAGAGACTCCGAGAGCGCCGCCTGTAGGTACTCCATCCTCTTCACCTCCTCCGGCCGAAACACCACATCCTCTTCCTGGATTTCTCTCCGTTTGAGTATATCTTTCGCCTCGTCTAGGATCCTCTGTTCCACCGTCGGGTGCTGGTTCAGTAGCCAGAAGAACCATGCCAGCGCCACCGACGACGTGTCCCGCCCGGCGAGGATAAAGTTCACGCACACGTCCCTTAGGAATTTGTCGGAGAAGACGTTTCCGTTGTCGTCCTTCATCCCGGCGAACACCGTGAGCAGGTCGGACCTTGCTGGCCCGGCGTTGTAGGTGGATGACTCGAGCTCCTTTCTCCTAGCGGCGACGACGTCGTAGGCGAACTGGTCGATGCGACGGATCGAGCAGCGCAGGCGGCGCTCTCTGCCGAGGTTGAGGAGGCGGAGGGCGCGCCAGATGGCGGTGGGCATGACGAAGCGGAGGATGGTGGCCTCAGTGGCGTCCTCGAAGGCCTTGGCGAACGGGATCTCTGGCAGCCCCGGGCGGAGGCAGCCGGGGTCGATGCCGAAGGCGATCATGCAGACGTTGTCGAAGGTGAGCCGGAGGAGCACATCCTGGAGATCGATCTCGCCGTCGTCGCCCTGCTTAGTTCAATTGAAAATTAAATAAAAATCAAAATTTTTGAAGTAAAATCGAAGATTACCTTCGCGTCAGCAGCGGCCGCGAGGACGGGAAGGAGGCGGCGGTGGACGAGCTCGACGAGGGAGCTGGCGGTCATTGCGCGGAACGCGGCGGAGTGGAACTCGATGCTCGCCGTCTTGCGCTGCTGGCGCCAGGTCTCGTCGTCGGCGCTGAAGATTCCGTCGCCGAGGAGGTCCCTTACGGTGGCGCGGAAGTACTCGCCTTTAGGGAAGCTAGCGAACTTGGTCTTGAGCAGGTGCTCCAGGTTGCGAGGGTCGGCGGTGAAAACGCAGTGGAGGTTGCTGAACCAGGGGCCGCGGAAAGTAAACGTGCCGCCCTGCTGCCGGAGAACGCAGGTGAGCCATTCGTACAGGTTGTGGCGGATCCCCAGCAGCATCGACGGCAGCATGCCCACCACCGGCCACACCGCCACCCCCTGCCGCTTCCCCTGCCGCAGCGCGTGCAGGGCCACGAAGACGCCCGCCGCCACCAGGAGCTCGACCAAGCGCACCTCCGATATCAACAGCGAGAAGACCCCGCCACCACTCGCGTCTTCTGCTGCTGCTGCATGCGCGACTGCGGTGTACTTGGAAGACGCCATTGATAGATGCTGAAGATCATCAACACCAAAAACAGAGCCAGAGTATTTATAGGGCTCAAAAATATTATTTTATTTTACTTTATCTTTATTTTTTTATTATCTCAATTACGTCTTTAGGATTTTGATAAATAATAATAATTTGATGTACGAAGCTCTCGCGGCTTGAATCTGTAAAAAGGTAAGATTTTGATAAATTTGGACGTTGGACTTCTGTGTTGTCCGTCGTGAGTACTTTTTAATTTATCCTGGTAGTTGATGGGAAACTTCCGTGGGGCTGAACCGACCACCTTCAGGGATAGTCAATAAGAGGCTAACTGGGTTTATCATTTTTTTAT
>JBBPFP011531760.1:0-19963 GCA_037974795.1 Kaempferia galanga
AAAGTGCTAATCTATGTTTGCTGCTAGCCTATGTTTCCTACAGCTTCAAGACATTAGTTGACGTAGCATGAAAGACCTACATTACAAGATCGAATAAATAGTTTAAATATATTTTTATCGCAGACCTGCTGTGCTGCTACTCCGCCGCGTACGCCTCTGGGCCGCGGCAGTGTTTCTGGCTGGCGAGAACTATTTAATCTTTTTATTCTAATGACATCTAACGGTTCCATGGATCTTCCACTTGTTAAAGATTACGCCAATTGGAATTAAATTTGTTTCATTCTCATCATTGTATTTTTTCAAAAAAATTATTCTATAGTGTTGTAATAATTTTTTTTACTAAAATTACTATAATATAAAATAGAATATTCTAATTTAATTAAAACTATTAAATAAAATTATTATATATAGAATACTTTTATATAAAAAATATTTCAATTTGATTAAAATTATTTTAACTTGATAAAAATTATTCTAACTTAATAAAATTATTATACCCTGAGCAATCTTAATAAATATTTACCATATTTAATCTTTTTATTGAATGAAGACAATCTCATGATAATTAGGATAAGATGATTAACATCGATTTGGGTAAAGAAGTAAAATCGAACGCTCCGAGTAAATAGTAATAATTAGTCTAATTTAATTATTAAAAAAGTTAGAAATCTTTTTCTCTTCTCTTCCCCAATTCCTACACACCACTCGCCCACGTCGAGCGCCGCCCTGCCCGCTGCCGCCGCCGACACCGCCCATCTGGTACTCATCTTCCCCTCTTCTTCTTTAGGTCGTTCTGTCGCCGCTCGTGTCTCACTCCATTCTCTTCCTCCTCGATCATTCTTCTCTTCCTGGCTGCCCGTTCGGCCGGAGCCAAAGTCCTCTCTCCGCGCCGATCTGCGTGCGGAACAGGAAACTCCGTCAGTGCCGGAATGGTTTTCTAATCGCTGCCCGAGGCGACATGATTCAGAGTGCCTTTTGCCGACATCCGAGTTGGATCTGGAACTCACCCACGCCGTAGTTCCTCCACCGATGCGAACTCCGTGAACCTCCACTGCCTTCTGATCGCAGACTGTCTCTCGCCTTCACTTCGTCTTCATTGCCCCGTGTATTGTGCATTATGTTCTTTTTCGAGCTATTTTTCTGAACTCCGTAATCGCACGGCGATGCATCGCCGGCATAAACAATCAAGTCACTCTCGCATCTACCAGTTCATCCTCAGGCAGTGTATCGTACTGTCCATCTATTTTCGCGATTTGCCGTGAAAAAGTCGCATGTTTTTCGTCTACCCATATAAATTACCATTTGAAATACCTCCATCTATTTATCCTGCTCCAGGCGGGCCCAGTTAGCATCCACTAATGAGAGTGGTAACTTGTGGGGATCAAAAATGATGAGACATTTATTCCCACAGGCGCCGACTTCACTCGACCTTTTTTTATCTGACTTTAGAAATGGCGTGCCAGTAGTTCGCTACTCTTTTTTTCCTGTCCGATCTCGTTGGTATAGAAGGAAAGGAAAGCAGTGGAGGGGTTCCTCTGGTAATGCTCAAGTCTTTTGGACTGATCTCGTGAGTCACGGAAGCGTTTAATTTCATCCTCGATTCCTTCGATCTTCGCTCGTGTGAATCTTAGGTTTGTGGGGAATGTGATGATGGTTTTGGAAATTCTCCCAGGAGATTAGTTGCTTTGAGGAAAAGGAGTACCTTTTGCACTTTAGGCACAATAATGGTTGTTTAATGGTGTGCTTTAGATCTTGTGATTGAGATGATCCCTATCCTCTAAGGTGTAGTTTTCGTGGTCATTGCGAATTCCTTGAGTTTTACCTTAGTTCGATTTTCTTTCTGGTTTTGTTTGAGATATAGTCATTGTAAATATTGGATTTGGGGTTAAATTTCTTCCCACTTTCGTTTGATTTCTAAACATTGGTATTCCTGTGCTTTCAATTGATGTTTTTTCATCACAATCTTGAGGGTGGATCAAGGTCAACGATTGTGAGGAAGGTAGAGAATGACTTTTGAAGTCGCTTTAAACTGTACCAGAACTCAACTGTTGAGGCAGATTTGAAAAAACAATTGTCATTAAATTTGCACCGTTAGTGTCGCTGAAAAAAGTGTAGATACTTTCTTATTTTGTCTATCACTGCTTGTATACTTGTTCGATATATGCCAATTTTCATATATTTGATGCAGTTAGGCAAAGAAGTTTGGACGTCATGCAGTTCTGCTAGAAAGATTTTGAATCTGGCGCTATCTTTTATTGATGGAAGAGTATGTATCTTGATCATTTGCACTGACAGATGAATTTTGTATTAAGATGATTAAAATTTCAAATTGTTACAGGGATAATATTATTGAGCTGTTACAACGCTATCGTCGTGACCGTCGTGTTCTTCTTAGTTATATCCTTTCAGGAAGCTTGATAAAGAAAGTTGTACTTCCACCTGGTGCAATTTCCTTGGATGATATTGATATAGATCAAGTCAGCGTTGATTATGTTCTGAGTTGCACTAAGAAAGGTACTAAAGTATACCATGAGTATTCAATGCTGTTTGGCAAATAATTGTACAGTGAATAACTTTTGCTGCTACAGGTGAAACACTTGACCTTTCAGAAGCAATTAGACTTTATCATGACAGTCTGGACTATCCAGCAACAGTAAGTTCCATCCAAGACATTGCATTTTTTGCACATTATGCTGTTTTGACGCTGCTTTATTCATAGTATATGATATTTCAGCACTTTAATGATTACTATTTTTGATGTATGGCTGCCAATGCAATATTTTGCTGCATATGGCATTGCATATCTGCTCATCTGAAAATGTTCAAATTAGATTGTAATTATGCAATCAGAAAGATTTGTCTTGGTAATAATCAGGTAACAAGATGGAAATCATTGAGAAACTACTGAAGTCATGATTCTGCTCATTGAAAATTTTGAGTTATGAAGTTTGTAGAAATGGTAAAGGTACATTGGTTAAGCCTCATAGTGAATTGGTAATTATTTTATTCAACTGTACTGATCTGTCACTCAAATTCTGGTGCAAATCTAGATAACCGTCATAAACTTATTTATTTATTTATTTATCTTTTTACATGTGATCAATGTCAGTGTTAGGTGCATGTTGTTGGCTCCAAATGAGCTGAGGCAAGCCTATTCCATAGCAAACAAAATTTATCTTGAACTGAGTTCAATATCGAACTGTAAATTTGATGTTCAATCTTGTTGATTAAAAATTTATTGATATGGAACCAAGCTTTAGCTTTTAATGTGCTCAAATAGATACTAGTTTTCTCTATATTCGATTAAACAAGTTAACTGAACATGATCGTGAATCTGTGCACAAGCTTGTTTACATAAACTATTCATGAGCTTTATTCTTGAATGAAATGAGTTGAGATTATGAGGTATTCAAGCTTGTACATTTTTTTTAGGGTAAAAATATAATTAGTCCGCACAATTTTTTAACACGAGATCGTGCTGTCAAAAATAAAAGGTTGGGTGCTATTGTTCATTAAGGAGTTGGCACACCATCCACTTAACTGTTGTCGGATTAACTATTATAGAGGATATGATTTAACAGGTTTTTCTTTGTTGATATGTAAATGAAAGTAGGTCTTAAGAAGTTCTTCCATATTAAATTCAGAGAGTACAAGGATTCTGGGGATTGAATTTTTGTTCCTTATTTCGTCAAAGGAAAGAAGAGCAAAGTATTGCAGCATATAAAATATACCACTTTAAAATAAGTGATTTCAGATCCAACGTACAAATTTTATTTTATTTTAATTTTTACTATTTCCAGCACACCTTATCTATCTTGCTAGTATCTTAATGAGATCAGATTGTTGCAAAACCTTATCAAAGATCCCTCTAATCATGTTGATCTATTAATTCAAGCAATGAAGTTCTGTTCATAACTTCACATTCTCTCATCTCCCTCGGGAGATTGCTGCTCGAGGCATGCAGACTTTCGTGAGTTCACTTACTGAGACACATGGGACTGTCCCCTACTACTGCAATTATATTGTTTGTCTATTAAAAATGAATTTTTGTTTCATTTATTTTGAAATTAAGTAGTTACATTTATTGATTATTCTTTTTTTATTGCCTATTCTCGTTTCTCCATTTTTAGAATTTTTTCTATTGCTCTGACTTCTATTTTCAAAATTGTGATAATCTATTGATTTTCTTGTTTTTTTTTCTTTAATAGAGTAATGCTGGACCCGAGAAAGACTTCTTTTTGGTTACAAATCCTGAATCATCTGGTTCTCCACCAAGTCGGGCTCCTCCGCCTGCTCCATTTTCAACACCATCACAAATTGTAGCAAACTTGTCGAGATCAGAGTCATTTGAGCCTCCACAGGATCAGGATCAGGATCAGGATCACGAATTAACTGTAGATGATATTGAGGACTTTGAGGATGATGAAGAAGAAGTCGGTAGTCTCAGGGGTTCCAGACAACAACCAACTGATGCTGCTGATCTTTCACTTAGGTTGCCTTTGTTTGGGACAGGTACCTTGATTAAGTACTCAATCTTTTTACTGGTTAACAAAGACTATCTTGTGAATTCAAGAATATTCTTATGCAATGTTGTGAGAAACTTAATTATCACTTGGGTCAAGGGTGAGTGATTGGTAAATTTGCCTTATGATTATATCACAACTGAATGAATTAATAGACTTGACATTTTCAAGTAGTTATCAATGGTGAAATAAATTCTTTTTTGTCCTAAAAAGTATCATTTTTCCTTCAAATGTATAGTAGGTAAAATATATCCAAGTTAGATTCATTCCAAATTGAAATGATGTGCTCACTTTGGATATCTCACTGCTATTTTCTCTATGGGCGAAAGTGGAAGATGACTCCATCACAGCAGCAACTCCTGAATAAAAATAGATTACTGAGATTTATGTCTTTATGTTTCTCCTTTCATGAATATTGAAACTACCAGTAGTTTTTGTATAGACAGTGGAGCATTGATAGTGTCAAACAAGGAATCATTTTAATGCTCATTGATAACCTTCTCATATTACAAAATAGTTAACCCTTTTTTTTTCTATTTGGTGCAGGTATTAATGGTGATGATCTTCGAGAGACTGCCTACGAAATTCTTGTAGCGTCTGCTGGTGCATCAGGGTAAATTCTGAACTCGTGCATTTTTTATGATTTTTTGGCAATTGGTCAAACACTTTTACTTACATATATATGCTCAAATCAAATGGGTGTTGTCTTTACAAATTCATACAAAACCAATAACCTGCAACTTGCACATTTCTGGATGTCTTGTGTGTTTAGGGGTCTCATTGTACCATCAAAGGAAAAGAAGAAAGTGAGGAAATCTACATTGATGAGGAAGCTTCGTCATAGCAAGAATGAAGATGTTACATCCACAACTCCACGTGCTACGGGTTTAGTAGGTCTACTAGAGACAATGCGGGCCCAGCTGGAGGAATGCTTCGTTCCTTTGTTCTTATCTTGCAATCAATATTTAGCCAAATTTTCTATGCGAGTAATATGAAAAAAAAATGTTGTATTATATTTATGAACATGTTGCAGAAATTTATTGTTTCACCAATACTGAGTAAAAGATTGTTGACATTCCTGCAAAAAGTTAGCCATTTCTCTTTATTCAATCATTTTGGTTTAACTTTTAAACTGAATCTTCAATTTGACATGATGGAATAATTAAATAACTTCCAGTGAAAATTTAAACACATTTGATCCTCAAGAAAGAAGAAGAGTTACAACTTACAACAACCTGAAATTGCTATAATACATATAATGAGGAATGTTTCACCTAGAATATTCCAAATCTTAGGCATTTATTACCATATGCATCTGAATTGGTGACAAGTCAAATGTTATCTTAAATATTTCCTGTAACAGTTGTTAATTCCAATTTGTTTTTGACTAGCCTACCTTATAGTAATACCATGTAGAATAGATTCCTCCTAAGTCCCGTAACTTGTTAAGCTGATCCATTCACTTAATATACAATTTACTTTTATTATTGTTGTCACATATCTTATCTTAAGAATTATAGATACTCTGCAGATTTCAGAATCCATGGATATCAGAACAAGACAAGGATTACTTAATGCTCTTGTTGGTAAAGTGGGAAAAAGAATGGATCACCTCTTGATTCCACTGGAATTGTTATGTTGCATATCAAGAACAGAATTTTCTGACAAGAAAGCTTTTCTCCGGTGGCAGAAAAGGCAGGTAATTCATACTCCTGCTGAACTCAACTAGTCATTACTGACTCCCAGAAAATGAAGTCATATTACTCTTATCCATTATCTCTGTGTGCTGTTTCTCAGCTGAATATATTAGAAGAAGGTCTCATAAACCACCCAGTTGTTGGATTTACAGAATCAGGGCGCAAGAGCAATGAGTTTAGGAACCTTCTCAGAAAAATTGAAGAAGCCGAGGTACATCTTGTATAAAGACATTAGATGGTTCTCTTTTTTATGGTACATTCTTTAAAGGCATTAGATGACTCTCTTCTTGATGGCTAACATTTGTTATCCATTTTGTACCCACTATCTGTTTTGCTTATTTCTTTATAGAAAAAGTTTATTTTGACTTGCAAGTTCATAGTTTTTTGTTGTCAATGTTCTAGTTACTTCAACCAGCTGCTGCTGAAGTTCAACGTGTAGAATGTCTAAGATCACTCAGGGAAATTGCTACCTCACTTGCAGAGAGACCAGCTAGGGGTGATTTAACTGGAGAAGTATGCCACTGGGCTGATGGCTATCCCCTTAATGTTAGACTGTATGAGACAATGCTCTCTAGTGTTTTTGACATCTTGGACGAGGGAAAACTTACTGAGGTTTTGTTTGACTCTACATGTGAATGTTGATTATTTCAACTCCGATAATCGAGTTCTATATTTTAGCACTGTATCACATAATGCCTATTTTGCTTAATAATTCCAGGAGGTAGAAGAAATTCTTGAATTTTTGAAGAGTACTTGGCGAACTTTAGGTATTACAGAGACGATCCATGAAACATGTTATGCATGGGTTTTGTTTCGTCAGGTAAAATGATAGTTAAAATTTGTTGGTAAATTATCTCTATACTGCATATTATGCTGCTCAAGGATATTAACAAGTCTTTCCTGGTTTCTTACTCCTTGCTGCATATCAGAACCTTCTTGTGTTAAGCCTGATAGAAGAAAATTGATTTATTGTTATTTATGTGAATCTCGTAAATGATGGACTATTTTGATATGTTCATTCAATATTAGACTGAAGAATGTTGTTTTTTTCAGCTCGGAGTACCTTCGGATTTTGTTAATGATGTCATGCCCGAGGATGACCTTCCAAGGGGAAGTATCGCCTTGGGCCATATGGCAATTTCTCCACTTGGACTCCACTTCACTTTTTCCCCCTGTTTACATAATTTTAGCATTTTATAAAAAATAAGTTTTATCACTATAACAACTTAGTTCACATCCACAACACAACAAGTAATATTGTTTCCTGCAACAACATGACTTACAACGTGTAATGAGAACTTACGCCACAGACAGCATATTCAACACTTTGAGTAAAACACTTCACTGTTAGCTTCAATGTCAAACATTAAAAACAACCTTTAAGTATCCATAAAATGAATAACAACGCATTAGCAAAATATTAATGTCTCAAAGAGAAAATTCAGAAAATTTCACAAAAAGCTAGAAATATCATAGCAAGCAAAGCAGAAAATTTGTTCACACTTGAGGCATCTCTGAGCAAATTACACTAATTCTGGACTCCAATGACCTGTCTTGGTTTGCAAATTGAGAAAATAGGCGTCCGAATATAAATGTGCCCAGTAGGCATAAATAGAAGTAAACATGTGCTTGAATAATTGTAATTTAGCAGTTCAATAAGCAAGGGGAAGTGTCTACATTGATTTAATCATATTAATAGCTTAAATTATCTTTTTTTAATCTCAATTATACAATAATTTTCATGTTTTTCACTTATATAATGATTGAGTGATTACTATATTAGCATTAAGATAATTCCATGAGCTATTACTCCTAACAGCATCAGTGTCATAATGTGAGCAAAATTAACATCAAGCTAGTATTAATTAGTTTGATAAAATAAACAAGGTAATGTAGATTCACCATATCATCATCCTAAACAACCTAATACAATGTAAGGAATAAACGATAGTATAAGTGCCTAAAGATCTAACATAACATGGTTATATACTGTGTAAGATGGAATCCCAATCAGAGTGGGCGGAAATAAATGGGCCAAAGTCCTCTATATCTTCACTACCAATCATATCACACTTGAATGATTGTTACAAATTTTCAGCCTCTAATTTAAGATGTGTCCCAAACATTTTTTTTTACTAACATATTGGCTATTTAGGTTTCAAGATATCTGAAGTTCTGAACCACAACGTTGGAGCATTAGTTGTAACAGCCTCTAATGAGGCAATTTGTTTCAGTTTTGATTTGAGATCTTATTAGAGAATTATTTGTGCAGCTAACTGATTGTATCTAAGCTAATCTTTTAAGAACTTGAATTTTTTATGCTTGAACTTTACATTATCTCACACACTTGGATATGCTAGAGATTGTTCTGCCTAACTGGAGTTTATTTTGTCAATATTTAGTTTGCTATTACAGGTGAGCAAAAGCTCCTGCAATTTGTCATTCAGCATTTGAGGAAAATACCTCTGAAGGAGCAACGTGGTCCACAAGAAAGGCTACACTTGAAAAGTCTTTGTTGTTCAATTGAAAGCGAAAATGGGTGGGGAGACTTAACATTCTTCAACTCTTTCTTATTGCCAATAAAGAAATGGGTTGATAAGAAGCTTAGTGACTACCATCTGCAATTTTCAGAGGTATGCCCGCAATGTAAGCTTTCTGTAATCATGAGACCGGCTGCCAAATTTGTCAATACTACCTGGTTGCTGGATGCTAGACATTTGTTAGTCCTTTATATGTTAAAAAGTATAGCAGCTTTCAAAATTTTTATGTGCCATATTAATATAACTTAGTGCACTTGGTTTATTATTCATCGATCGTAGGTAATAATTCAATGTCGATGCCGAAGCATGCCCAAAAGGAAAAGGTTGAGGATTTCTTTAGGCTTTGATAGCCAAGATCACAAATATCTATATCCTTGTGAACATGTATCTTAACCATATTTGTTGTATGATTTGGGATGCAGTCTTGCATAGAGCTTAATAGAAGAATGAATCCATGCTGCTGATTTCAAATAGTTGAGATAAACACGAGTTTCAGATATTTATTATATTTCTTATTAGGTGATACCTATTGACTGATAGACTGACTCTAGTAGGGCAATAGAAGCAACCTTACTAAATTTTCATTTCAGCCTACATGACTGGAAGATTCAAGAAACGCTTGTCTAGTTTTGTATCTATATCAATATACGCTTTTGGTAAAGTAGTAGATTAAGATCTTTGAAGCTCACCATGCTTCTATGTCAACTCTATATTGCTGCTCAATATACTTACAACATCAAATATGGCTCATCTTTGAATAGCATATCATCAGATCACATATGGATGCTTTGTTTTATGATTTTGCTATATTACTGTTGAATTGGGTTCTTGGTTGGTAATCATTTAACAGATAAAATTTTATATTTTCACTTTGATCTGTGAGCCTCTGCTTGGCTTTGTCAAAGTCTTCTTTTCTCATTAGTATATTAAATGCAGGGAGCATCCACAATGGCAGAGATATTAACAGTCGCCATGCTTACTCGCAGGATCTTACTTGAAGAAAATGAACAAGTTTGTTCTTCAAATATTTTGTGGTTTAATTAGTCAAACAGATATTTCTAAAGCTTCTTATTGACTTACAAAGTCAGTTAACATATTTCTAAATTTAACTTTTGCATGGAGGCATTTTCATGATTTCATCATCATGAAAGCCACACCTTACAGTCACAGATGATAATTTATACAAAATTGGAAACTAAAAGTTGCCTTTATTGAAATAATACTCCAAAACTCAACATGATTGTGCTTTTTTTTGAAGCAGGTTACAGACTTGTTGGATCAAGACCAGATTGAGACATACATCTCTTCTTCCATTAAAACTGCCTTTGCAAGAGTGAGTCTTCTGCTCAAATGTCATAATTTTCCTAACTTCAAATTTGGCTTTTGTTGTTTCATTTTCATGATTCATCAGCAGAATGGTTGGACCTTATCAATCAGAATGTTTGAGTTCTGTCATATGTTTATGGCTAGAATCTTCTCTTTTTTAATAAAATAGGTACTGGAACTTTACTACTCTCTTCTAGCAATTTCCTATTTTAATGGACCAGAGGCACCAACTTTGCTAGTTCTCTAAGAAGTAGATTGTGAAAGTGTGCTCTCTATTTTGTCTTTTCTTTCTTTTCTCTCTTTTGAAGCTGTTCAAATTTGGAATCTTAATATGTCTTTTATCACTAATTCATCATATTCTCCTTTCTATAAATTCAGATCATATGACATCTATAGTTTGAGCAAGACAGTTAAGGAGGTTATGATTATTATTAAAAAATGTTATGTCAATTAACATCACTACAGCATACACTTCCTCTTGGTAACAAATAGTTAATATTTTTATCAAACCTGCTTGTTGAATTCATTTTCTGTTGTGTACCAGTTGGACACAATTAATCTCTGTTTTTTAGCTTGAGGAGTGTGAGAATAAATAATCTCACATTGCTCACTGGCTGTTAGTTATTTATGTCCTGATTTATGCATAAGTAGTTATTCTCTTTTCTAATTAATTATTCTCTTTACTTTCAACTCAACTGCTACAAGCATGAGCAGATCCCAGAGGACATAATTGTGGAAAAGAATGGAACAATCAAATTTTGATCCATGTCGAAGTTTCAGTATATGACTAGAATGAGAGGTTTTTTTTCTCTTTGTTTATTTTGATGGAGGAAAAAATAATGTATCAAAGACGAAAAAAATTAATAAGGAAGAAAAAAATTAATGGATAAAAGATAAAAAAAATAAGAAGGGAAAATTCAATAGGAAAAAAGAAATAGATGTTTAAAAAATAAATAATTCAACCTCTAGAGTAAAAAATAAATCATAAATAAAAATTAAAAACATTTTCGGCGGCGGTTGTGGCTAAGTAAGGGCCTCCACAGGGCTGCGGCACTAACCTCCATGGTGGCAAGATGCCCTCGGCGCCAATCTTCCCAGTGTTGTGGCGCCCTTTGTGTCTATCTTCGTGGTGTCACGACACCCTACGTGCCCCGTGCCCCCTCAGAGGCTATAGCGAGGTCGCGACACCTTCTGCAAGGTTGTAACAGCTTCGCGGTGCAAATACTGTGCTGATCGATGGGCGGAACCGTAAATTTCACGTGCGAGATTTAAATCCTTGCGATAAACAAATGTGGGATCACTCATTGGTTGTAGTCTTTTCAAATATTGTGGTTATGTATTTTTTCAGTTTATTTTAATTTTAGAATCAGATTATTAAAGATTTGCATGATGAGCAACGTATAGTGGTACTTTAATCAATCACATAAGCACACATTTAATTGTTAACCATCTATCAGTTAAAACAACATAAATGATTTTTCTTGCACTTTAATTTGGATTTTTGGTGCCACTAGGTTCTCCTAAAAAAATTGAGAGTAGTTGAGGATTAATTTTCTTATCATCGCCATTGAATACCCAGATACGGTATGGATTGACTTGACCAAAGTACTTTCTTTCCTGGATCTACGTAGCAAAGCTGCTCACACTATTAGCCAGCAAATTGAAAGGAGGATATGCTTGTATTCTTGTTGGGACTAAGGAATCCTCTAGTAATGTACAACTTGCATTTTCTTTTCCATGGGTTTTGCATGACGTCCTCACCTGTTTAATGCATGAATTAGTTTGGTTTTCTTTTTATATGACTTGTTATAATACTTCACTGGATCCATTTATATTAGTGTCACACTTGTTTTATTTTATTCCCTGCAGATCACACATGCTGCTGAAGTCCGAGCTGATACGGGGCATGAGCATGTTTTGACATACCTTGGAGATGAGTCAAAAAAACTATTAAAGAAAGATTCAACCATATTTATGTCTATATTTACAAAATGGTATTCAAAAGCAGCAGTTATTTCTGCTTCCTTACTTCACAAATTTTATGGAAATAAGTTGGTAAGTCAGCATCTCATTTCTATTATGTAATGTTTGCCTCTTTGGTACTCCTTCATATTCTATTATTTAATGAAATTTTGTGTTACAGAGCTTTGTAAATCTTTTATTTGCATGTTCCAGAAACCATTCCTTGATCGTGCAGAACATCTTACAGAGGATGTTGTAACTGTTTTTCCTGTAGCTGAAAGTCTTGAACAGTATGTCTTATCAGTAATTTCATCTTCATTTGGAGAAGATCAATTGGATGGTTATTGTAGGAAAAACTTGTCTCTGTATCAGGTAATTCTTTTCTTAATTTATACCTGTATATGTACCTCTCTCTGTATGTTTGTTATTTGTCTTATTTGTATTTGTGTAATTTTGCCCATGGCTTAAATTTTCGACCCATATCAAAACCGTATCGTGTCACGGTATGGTTTTAGTATTTTTTAAATATAAAATATATTAATTAAAAAAATACAAAATTAATCTAAATATTTTTAAAAAATAAAAAATAAAAGAATTTTTTTAAAGAAAAGAAAACATGGGATTGCGGTGTCTCCATATAATAAATAAATAAATAATTTATTATATATTTTCAGAATTAAAACAAATATAATCTAAGTTTAATTAGTAACGTAAGTTTTCTGCATCGTAGCGTAGCCGTGGGCGTCCTTGCCGTGGGATGGCAGTGGCCCATGGTGCTAGTGTTGGGCAGCGAGCGAAACTAAAAATTTTGCCCATTTCGCATGGCATGGAACGAAATTTTAAACTATGATTTTCCCCTCCATTTCTTAATTCAACATTATAAATTCTAGCCACATGTTGCAGTTATACAACATGACATGCAGTTAGTAAGATAGTAGTAAGGATAACATGACTGTAGAAGGAAAGGGGAACGTGCATGTGCAAGAGTATTCAAGCAGTTTTGACTAGATTGTTGTTTTTTATCTTTTCGATATTATGCTGGGGTATGCCGACATGGGGATTGATGGAGAATATGGTTATTTGAGAGAAATGAGTAGAAGGTGTGAGAAAAATTCTCCTTAGCATTATTGCTATGTAAGGTTTTAATAGAAGTGTCAAGTTGATTCTTTGATTTTTGCATACAAAGATGGAAAAATGAAAAAGCTCAGATCATTCTTTCATTTAATAACATCTTATCATTAGGATATAGTCATCTATGAAAGTCAAAGGATTTAAAACTAAAAGTAGAGTTGACAAGACTGGGACCCAAACATTTAAATGCACTAAAACAAAGGATGTTGAGACACACTTAAAAACATTTCTAGGAAAAGTGTGCCTAATATGTTCTATTGTGTGATCCTCTAGCAGATGAGTCAACGGTCAAGTAGATCCATCAACTGTAGGATTAGATGATGGTGAGACTGTGGTTGAGGCTTGCAACATCCCCATATATTCCTTGGAGAGAGGAGGAATTTTGCGTCTTGCAAAACTTGAGATTTTGTTGACTTTAATTTTGGTCAAACTATGCGGAGGAATATGTTTGTCAGCAATTTATAGAAGTGATCCTATATATCTCATTGGGAATATCTCTCTAATAGCAATAGCCTTGAAGCAACCCACATGAGTGATCATCTCGGAGTCACCTTGATGTAACTAGAACATACTCGATGAAAATGTTACCCATATAAAGAGACTTCACCTGGTGCCCAGGTTTCATAGAACAGAAGATGCTCATAAGGCTAAGATCAATGGTCTGACATAAAAGGGTGAGTAATTGCATCCATTTGCTTCCATATAGTTGATATGCCTTTAGTTTGTGATTTTCTTTTTAATCAAAGTTTCAGTTTAAACCGAACTGAGATTTTCAGTTCAGTTTCGACTTAAACTATTTCAGTTTCCGTTTGATTTTGGGTTGATTTTTTCAAACCTAAAAGAATTTGGTTTGGACTCATTTTTATCTACAGTGCCCATCATTAGTAGCCCCCACTATATATGTGTGTGTGTGTGTGTGTGTGTATGTATAAAATATGGATGCTTACAAAAGGGCTCCTGATAGTTTAAATATTTGCAAATTGGTCCATACGACTTATCATAGGCCTATACTAACATATGATATTCATGTTAGAGCATGGCTTCATTTTGAAACATAAAGTAAAAAAGATTGTCATTGATGAGAATGAAATATAGTGAAGTACCATGCCATTCAAAAGTATGCTGGGGCCACATTGTGAATAATCCACTAACTTCTTTTTCTTTCTTAGGTTGAAAAGATATCTGGTACTTTGGTTTTGCGCTGGATCAATGTGCAGCTAGACAGAATTGTGGGCTGGGTCAAGCGGTCTGTTCAACAGGAGGTAAATCATTACTTTGATTAATTGTAAAAGTTTACTTCCGTGCACTATTAGCTTCTTGGCTCTGTAATGTTACTGAAATATATAAGAGGAGTTTTCTCTTATATATAATACTCCATCAACCTACCCAAAATTTAAAGTCTCTTTCCATGTCGGTGTGCTAGTCAACATACTGTGTGCCATGCCACAAAAAGGAAGATTTGGAAGAATCACTCATGCTGCCACATCTCAAAGCAGAGAATGAGGAAGTATCTCTATTGTCTGAGCCTGCCTGAGAAGTGCTGCAGTTCACCATGGAAAAAGCTTGGGTTTGTCTGGTTCGGTTGGCTGCATGAAATATTTCAGCTGTGCTCTGTTGGCTTGATGGAAACAACACACATTTGATACTCTGATTATCTAATGTTTGAACATGCTATGATTGGCTAAACTATCTCTTCTATCTGATTTCATTGAGATGTTTAACTTGTAATGACTTCATATTCCCTGCTTTTGGTTCTTGTGAACTGCAACTTGCTTCTTGGTGCAATTTTTTTTAGCATTGAAGATGTTTGGTGCATGTTTTTTGAATTGTCTTTATGGCATTTCATGCCTTATCTTGTTTATTGGAACTTAAACATTTATAAATTTTACTAACTTGTGTGGTATGCTGAAAGATGATTTTTAAATATAGATCACTTTGTTTTGCTTACTGTTTACTCAGATGCCATGCCCATGTAACTCCGATTATTTTGTAGGATTGGGAGCCTATATCACCTCAGCAGCGACATGGAAGTTCCATTGTTGAAGTCTACAGAATAATTGAAGAAGTAAACACTTATACCTATTTTGATTGCTAGGAAATAAATTTTGAATATTTTGTGATATTCTTTGTTGAAAATGTTTGGTGCACGTGATCTTTATTTTCCTGTATATACATTATTTGTTAGAAAACTGAAATAAGTCAATGGCTAGTGGTATTACTCAGTAGCTTTTGATAGCATAGCAGTTGGTTCGGATATTCTTTTACTTCTCATTTTTTAATTGTTGTACATCACAAAGTCATAACTGAATGGACAGTGTATGGATATATACTGCACATTAAATAAAAATTTTAAATCAAAGATTGTTTATTCAATGAGGTGAGGATCTTTCAGGAGAAACTGATATCATTGTGTAAGTTACCTGGAAAATTTTTTATCTTTTGGCAATTGCATTCTCATTGCATAATTCAGAATGATGATTTCTTTGCTTGTACTTTGGCAGGAAAAAAAAAAACTAGAATGATCACTTTCTGCCAATAAATTTTATTGGGGGCAGTCCCCTCCCTCAGTCATCACTTCTCTCCCTATATATATGTTACCCTCTTGTCCTCTCCTTGGGGGAGTTATGGCCAGTCAGACCTTTGTGTTTTCTGTCAGACCATGTTTTACCAATAATTCTCTTTTTGTTTCATTGCTTATTGCATGGTTGATTGTGATGGAGAATTTTCCTGGTTTATGCATTGGTTGTATGGTTTGTTGTGAGTAGGCGGTTGCTCACATGATTGTTGGTTGAAGCATCCTATTATCACATGATTGAATAATCATCATAGGCTTTATTTGCATTCAAACATTGCCACCATCATATTCCACTGACATTCTAGACTCCTGTATCTGCAACCTGTTCTCTTATCACAGTTCTCAACAATCTCAATCATCTTTTTGCTATATGTCAAGACATCCAAGCTATCCACTTTTGTACAGAACTTTTACCCAAAAAACTGATGTTTGGCAGTTTTTTAAACTTCATTGATTATGTAACGGTAAGTCGGTAACACAATGTTTCATCTGAATCTGTTTAGCAGTTCTTGGACCATGATCATCAAATTTCTTAGAAAGTCATTATGAATTATTGACACAAGCCTATATATTGTAGGACATAATGTACTCAAGCTTAATAATATTGTAGGAAGTAATGTACTCAAGCTTGATATGATGTTAATGATAGGATACTCTCTTGCCTACTTTCTTCTTTGAAAAAAATGCTAACAATCTAGGAGCAAACTCATTATTTCAAACAAAGGCTATCAAATCAATTAACTGAAAATACATGGAAACATAACATATTATATTGTAAGTTGAACTAGCAAGTGCCCTAGCTAGATAAAATGGTACATGAATGTGTGTTGAAGTGTGTCAAAACGTGTCAAATGTTGGCAAAATACAGTACTCATTGTTTGATCAAAATGGTCGGCAAAGGAGAGATGACCTATATTGCGTTTTTTGTAAACAATTACAATGTTACATTGTACCATGCTATGTGGCAAGGCTTGAGATTTCGAAATCCTGCATAGATGGGTCAAAGACTACTAGCATCTTGATAATGCATGTAAAAAATGAACTGTACATAGATATATTTTCATGGCTAATACGATGACTGCCATCTTCTCAGTATATGAATATCTTAACAAGAATGGATACTGTTAATTTATGTTTGGCTCAACAATATGTATACACATTTGCAGAAAATTGTGGACTTGTGCTTTGATATTTTCCAAAGATATAGTACAACGGCCACTGCTTCTTTTCAATAAACGAGTCTTTTGATTGTATTGCACCTATTTGAACTTTTCATCAAGAGGTAGTGTGCTGGAGCTTATAGTGATCCTTTCTGAAAAGTGAAAACATCATTGACTTATTCTGTCATCCTTTAAATTGAATTTACAGTAATCACTACAATCTGTAATTTTCTGTTGTGTTCTAAATTTAAAAGATAGGGATTCTTCCAATATTTATCTTCAGCTCATCTTATCAGTGTTAAATTCAGCACATCTTATCAGTGTTAAATTCTTAATGCAGACAGTTGATCAATTTTTTGCTCTTAATGTACCAATGGACGTTGGAGAACTGAACAGCCTTTGCCGTGGTCTAGACAATACATTTATAGTTTATACACAAGGAGTAATGGAAAAGCTAGGTGAGTGATACCTGTTTTCTCGCATTAGATAATACCAAGTTGATTCTTTTTGTTCATTAGCCTTCCTTGTACCAAGAACAATAAGCTTTGTGATAAATTTTTTTTCTAATTTAAATTTATTTCAGATGAATTTTTTGGTTCATTGTCACTTAATCATCTCTTTGTAACACATGACAATGAGTGCTAATACAAGTATAGGACTACAGATCTGGCCATTTCACTATAGCTTAAGTTACCAGCAACAGGATGGTGGAAGGTTTACTGGAAGGATTAATAGTTTTTGAGAATTTTAGTATTTATGATTTTGGGTTCTTCTAAATTATTCCTTTATGTTATCTTAATTAACAGTCAGTGATATGGAAGATTCAAGATCTATCTTTAATGTTTCATGCAATGCTACTTTATCTTAATGTTGTGGTTGATCCCTTTGTTCTGGTGTATTGAAGTTCATATTTTTGTTTTCTAGTAGCATTTTAAAAACAGATTTTTATTTTTTCCTTATCGTAGTGTATATGATTGTCATTTTCTGTTGTTAGGTCATATAAGATATAAAATTGTGAACTGTTGTTTGTATTTATCAGCTGTATATCAGAAATTAACTAGATATGTCAGGATTTGGGGTTAAATATATCTAACAACAACAGCTGTGTTAATATCAATTTGCTGCAACTGATTCAATTTGTTTTCTTATAGTCTATCATTGTGGATATGGTTCCTGCAGTTAATAAAGAGGATCTAATACCACCTGAACCTATTCTTACTCGGTACAAGAAAGAAAGTGGAATCAAGGCATTTGTAAAGAAAGAAGTAGCAGAAATTAGAGTGGTGGAAGATAAAAAATCAAGTCAAATAAGTTCTCTGACAACTGTAAAACTGTGTGTACGATTGAATACTCTACATGTGAGTTCCTATGCTATCCCTGTATCTTAAAGTTAGTAGGATTTCCATTGTCATTCAGAAAATATTATTTTGCATCTTATGACTTCCACTATGATTCTGTTGTATTTATTTAACCAATTTCACTTTTGTGTCTTTTGGTGGCATAATTTGTGCTTGCATGGAGGTTTTATTGTAATATATATCTAGCAAACTTTTATTTCAAGTATAGTTTATTTTGTTAAACCTTTATTACTATTGATTGTTTGCTTCACTTTGTTTCTAGCACTGCTTGGTTTAATTTTGTTTAATGTATTAGTTTACAGTGTTTTAATGTGTCTTAATTCATGCAGTCAACAGAAATATGTTAAGCGATTGATATTTGTAGGAAAATGACCAAATATGCAAGATAAATGCCCTTTCCTTGAATGTCCATGCAATTCTAGGATGTATGCTAGCCAGAAGGTGGCTTCTGATGTTGGCTGGTTCAAGTTAAAGGATTTTGGAAAGAGGCAAATTGGTGAAAACAACAGATTGGAGAAGGTGAATGAGATTCTAGGTAGGATGTGGTAGCAGGTTCAATCTGAGCCATGGGTAAGACCAAGGGAGCTTAGTACTTCACGAGGAATACTACCTAACAGTTGCATGTAGCTTATACTGGGAACTTTATATGTACCATGTTTGTTGATATAGTGATTTTGCATTATCTTTCGTTTAGTTACTTCCACTCATCTGTTTACTTGAATCATACTGAAATGAGGAACTATCTGTTGGAAGGATGGAGTTGCAGAGCCATGGGAACTTAATCTCTCATACAAGTGTCTAGGTTTACAATTACACCCATAGAGCTTTATAGTTTGGTATTTCAAGATTAATACCCCAATTGAGTTTAAAATTGTTGTGATAAATATTTAGAACTCTTACAATGAGGAAAATATTGTTGGCACTACCTGAGTAAGTCGTTCACAATGATTTTTTTTTTTTTTTTTTGAGTTAATGGTAAAAAAAACTAGCAAAAAAAGACTAGAAGTGATACGTCCAATTGTAGATGAATTACCTAATCTTTCTTTAAGCTTACCTCAGATGGCAGAGATCCATTTTTGTATGATTGTTAGAAGATATGAGGAAGAGTGAAATAACTTATTTGGATTACAATCTTCAATCAGGTGTTTGGCAAAAAAAATTAAAGGTAAATACCAATAACACTTTCATTTTCTATACAGGTCGGAAAGGGATTCTTATTGTGTAAGAACTGGTCAAAATATATTTGGGACCATCCACATAAATATTCTATCTCTGGTGCCTTGTCTGTAAGGCTATATGACTTTTAATATTCAACAAGGTTTAAAATTTTGTTTCTTGCCAAGATCTTGATGCGGTGTTGGTTGACAGCAATAAGGAGGAAGAAACTGACTGGGAGGAAGAAAGAACAGTGAAGAAGCAGAGGACGGAGAAGGTGGAGACTGAAGAGACATTACCACTGCTTCTGCACATGTGGATACTAAGTAGCTTAGGGAATTCATTAATGTCTTTTAGTAAGAAGTTATTGTGAATGCTAAGTAGCTTTAAATGATTTTGAAAGATTTTCTGCACATGCACGCGTTTGTCATTTGTTTAGGTTTTATTTCAAAATTTAAAGTTTTTTGTATATTGTGTATCATCTGTAAGGTACTTCTGGGTTGTGTATTGTTGTCGTTCTATGTCATTCTAGTTAT
>JBBPFP011532853.1:0-19962 GCA_037974795.1 Kaempferia galanga
CCCCCGGTCTTCGAGGTGATTTCGGACATCCGAAATAGGGCTCACCCGAACCCAAATTCTGTCCTTCCTCGAGCGACCTTCTTCCCCGGCTTCTCGTCCCTCGAAGCGTCGCGCACGTTCCTCTCTTCCGCCGGTGTACTCTTCCGCAGTTCCGTGCCCCTCGGATGCGTCGAGCCTGTCGATTCTCTGCCGCACCATCCTTCTCGTTCGCTGCGTCTTTCGCTCGAATCCTCGAGCGACCTTCCTCCCCAGTTTCTTATCCCTCAGAGCGCTGTGCACGTCCTTCTCATCCACTGGTGTACTCTTCCGCAGCTTCCGCGTCCCTCGGATGCCCTGAGCCCGTCGACTCTCTCCCGTGTCATTCTTCTCGTCAGTTGTGTCTTTCACTCGACTTCTTATGTTACTAAGCTCCTGCACACATAGACACATGATTAGCAAAATACAGGATCTAACCTAATTTGGTTGGTCAAATCAAAACCAACCTGGGGACCAACAGAGATATCTAGAATGTTCATTTCTAAGCTTTCGTAACTGTTGCTTCTCACATTCATATGCATTTCAACATTTGTATCTTTTGAGTTTCAAAATGCTACAACTTCTGTTCGCTTTAGTTATAAATATCTTTCAGTATTTTGATGCTGACCTTCCCCGTCATTTTTTTACTATTTGCAGATACACAACATCAATTTAATGTACGAGAAAGTGATTGGGGTTTTACTTCATTTATGTGCCTAAGTGAACTCTATGATCCAAGTAGAGGATACCTTGTTAACGATTCATGTGTAATCGAAGCCGAAGTTACCGTCCGTAAGGTTGTAGATTACTGGAGTTATGACTCGAAAAAGGAAACAGGTTATGTTGGCCTTAAGAACCAAGGAGCTACTTGTTACATGAACTCTCTTTTACAGACTCTATATCACATTCCATTCTTCAGAAAGGTAGAACTGAATGTTCATTTAGTTCTATTATCGGTATACTCAGTGAATGATCCTAAATCTTATTTCCAGGCTGTTTATCATATGCCAACTACAGAGAATGATATGCCCTCTGGGAGCATTCCCCTGGCTCTGCAGAGTCTTTTTTATAAACTTCAATATAGTGACAACAGTGTTGCTACAAAGGAATTGACGAAATCTTTTGGTTGGGACACATATGATTCTTTTATGCAACATGATGTCCAAGAACTCAACAGAGTTCTATGTGAAAAACTGGAAGATAAGATGAAGGTTTGAAAATTGCAAAGGATTTATATTGACATCGGTCTATTTCATTCATTAAATTTGTTGTACTTTAAATGTTGGCACAGGGTACTGTGGTTGAGGGCACAATTCAACATTTGTTTGAAGGACATCACATGAACTATATTGAATGCATTAATGTGGACTACAAATCCACTAGAAAAGAGTCATTCTATGGTATGTATGACTTTTGCAACTTTTGGATGTATTTTTATTTTAATTACTTCTTTGTTGTATTTTATATAGATCTGCAGCTAGATGTAAAGGGTTGCTCTGATGTTTATGCTTCATTTGATAAGTATGTTGAGGTAGAGCGGCTTGAGGGGGATAATAAATATCAAGCAGAAAACCATGGGTTACAGGTATGTTGAACTTAAATGCTGATCTTTTTGCCCATGGTTAATTTAAATCAAGCCTGTATCTGCATGGAGAAGTAATTGCTCTTTCACTCTTCATTTTCCTTAGAATTTGAATTAAGAGTCTATTTTACCTTTAGAAAATAAACCACAACAAGTGTGTCATTCCACAATAAGTGTGTCATTCCTTTTGAGTTATTAGTTTTAGATTATTTTGTCATATCTTGTTTCATCCTGCTTTATGATCAGGTTAAGTGTTGTAACATTTGCTTACCACCTTGGCATTTTCTTTGTAGTGGTTTATGTAGTTATGATCTCAATTTTTGCACTTGATGTGTTAGTCTATGATGTTGAAGTCATGTCTGCAGCAAACTGCTAGTGTCCTAGTAGATACCGCTGCATAATTCTCATTAGAACTGTAAATGATAGTGCATAATGCATAATGCTGGCTTCACTGATTGTTTTAGTGTTTTCTTCTTATGGATGCTTGTCTAATGGATTTTCTTTGCTTGTTAACAATGAGTGCTTGATATTTGTTAAGAATCTAAAAAAACTAAATCTGGAGCTTGAGGGATCTAGATGGATATAGCATATTGTCCTCAACATTTAGAAAGTGGAACCATTAACACTTGTACTTTCTTTTTATGATGATACCTTATTTATTTATTTATTTATTTATAATTGTGTGGTTCTATTAGACTCAGGATTTACTTTCACCTCTATAATTATGTTCTCTCAGGATGCTAAGAAAGGTGTTCTGTTCATTGATTTCCCACCAGTTTTGCAACTCCAACTCAAGCGATTTGAATATGACTTCATGCGAGATACAATGGTGAAGGTCAGTGAGCTGTTGACACTATGACTCATTCATGCAGGTTTTTTTATTTTGATTGCAAAATGAATATTTGTGATGATGTCTGAAATATCATCTCTGACTAGATCATAGATGAAAATTTTGCTTAAGATCATGAAATGAGATAACACCACAACAATGGCTTTGAAAGAGAGGTTGATAAACCATATTTTTAGGCATCGATGAGTCCCTACATAAATTTGACATTTCATTTTTATTCTTCCACTTCTTTGTTATAATTGCACAACTATTTCAGTTGTTAAATAGTATTCAGATGTTTTGTAAATCGTTCCTCTCATTCCAGTTTGTTTATATTCCCTTGGTCACGTATGTGGGACATTGGCTCTATGGGAACATAGACAGCAAGACTGTATCATCTACTTAATGTGACCCAGTAAATTAATAAAAGTAAATCTCTATTTTCATCTCGAAGCTTGGCACACACTCTTGGTGTTTAGCTCAGTTTTTGGGGTTAATACTGTGAAATATTGAAGGGCGATAAACTTTATCTCCTTCAAAAGGGAGATGATCTAGCTTCAGATACATCTATTAGTATGGTTTCATTCAGTGATAGATTCATTCTAGCCATCTAGCTTCAGATACGTCTATTAGTATGGTTTCATTCAGTGATAGATTCATTCTAGCCATTATTCTTCAATATCACATCTTTGTCCTTGACAATTATAGGATACATTCTATCACAGCATAATTGAGTCAATAACATTTACTTAAGTTGATGTCATCAACATGATTCATATTTTGATTCACACTTTGAGCTTGAAATACTATAGTAAAATGGATTAATATTTAATACATATATTGATCCATTTTGAGCTTGAAGAACTAATTAAATGACTTCATATAGTATGTATAGTTTTTTCTCTCCCTATATTTGTAATTAATCATCCATCGGAATGCAGATAAATGATCGGTATGAGTTTCCTCTTAAGTTGGACCTTGATAGGGATAATGGTAGATATCTTTCTCCTGATGCAGACAGGAGGGTTTGTAACCTCTATACTCTTCACAGGTAATTTCTCATTTTTAAAAAGTACTAGATATAAGAAATGACAGATTCTGCACCTAAGAGGCAGTTGGAGCAAAAATTAATAGGTTTGAAGGATTATGAAATACTAATCTGATAAAATTCAAAATGACTATATCATTAAAATTGTTTCTGATAGATAGAAATCTGTTGAAATTGCAATCAATACTTGTTTAAAGATTAAAATATTTGAGTGGTCAAATCATTATGAGTTTCTCCATATAAGTAATTGAAGGGTCATCTACTTAACTATCTGTCATTCTGTACCACAATAAAATTTTCAGTTATTCATTGTCAAAAGAAACTGTCCCAAAGAGGCATATAGTTTAAGTGTTAAATTCACAACATATTTGGATAATTGTTTTGCAAGAATATTGATCCCTTTGGTCATCGAATTCATCACGAGTATGCATCTCAACTATGTAAATCTCAAAGTTGATTATTAACTATGCAAGACAAATATGTATTTTCCTATCATAGTGGGGGAAATATACTTTTGATTTGTATTTAGTTATTTAAATTGCTCATTAGACTCTTGAACATGTATATATAAAACAAATAATGATCCTACATTATACCAATGAAATTAAGAGACTGAATTCATAGTTTATATCTTTGGATTTCATGAACGTTCCATCATGAATTGGAAAAATTCATCAGCCTATTAAGTAAATTAATCATCTCATGCTGGAGAATGATGCTGCACTTTAAATCCAAATTGACTTTGTTATCTTAATTCTAATTAGGACTATTGTTATCATACTAAATTATGGATGGTTCTAAAGAAATAAAGGAAAACTAAAGATGACATACAAAGATGGGTCATACCGTCATAGTTAATAATTTAATACAACTTGGTCTTGGTGACTAGCAAAACTCAGTGTGGTTGTTGCTGCAAGTTTATAATATAGCCTCAACATCCAAACTGGGAGGGTAAAATTAGATAAAAGAATATTAGCTTGTAGGAGCATTTATGTCTTATAAGATATAACTACTGTAATAAATGTGAGGCAATTTGACCAAACTCAGCTCATACCTGCTTGTTTAAAATTGAAAAACTGCTACCATAATTACCGAATGAATTATTGGATCATTGGCTCAGTTGTCTTTCTCTGCAAGTGTCTAATATGAAATAATTAGTATTAATTGATTTCCAATGATTTATTATTTGTTTCTTCTCTTGGCTTGCAGCATTCTTGTTCACAGTGGTGGGGTGCATGGGGGACATTATTATGCTTTCACACAACCAACTCTATCAGATCAGTGGTATTTAACCTCGTACCTGTACCTTATAGAGATACACTATGAGTTAACCCTTAAGCAGCCACAGGTTACCAAATATACTACTCCAGATACTACTAAATGTTTATGGTTGTAAACAATACCAAATGTCATTCATTATACTAGTAGCACAGTGTGGGATGATTCGGTTGAGAATTGAGATATGAATTAATCACACATATATTTTGACATCCCTTCACTATGAGATGCTGTCAGCCTCTTAGTTATGGACTTTATTTGGCCATTTTATTTCTTATTGTCTCAATCATAATACTATTTGAATATTCTTCTTTTGCTTCACCGTGATTATATGTATGAGGCTGTGAGTTCTTGTTATTTGGAAATAATAATATATCCTGTGATGCTGATTTATTGTACTTCGCATTTGTTCCCAGTTGGTCACTATTGCTAACAAGACGAAAGCCTTCAATGTTGTGATGACATGATATTGTTAAGCTATTCGTTTGCAACTATTATTTGATAAGCTTATGGGCAATGATGCTTCAATGCTTTATTTAGATAATTAGTCTTACCCAACTGTAGAAAGTCAGTTGTTTCTTTTCAATTTTGTTTCTTTTCTGAATTGACTATTCACTGTGAAGTTTCTAGAATGAATTATGTTTCACTTTGAAATTTAATGGAGTCACTTTTTTATGCAATGCTTAATTAGAGTTCATGTTCTCTTACCTAAACTATATGGGCAAACTACATAGTATTAGTTAGTTCTTTTATAAACTATGTGAAGTTAAGCTAAATTTCATCACAGGTTTAAGTTTGATGATGAGAGGGTAACTAAGGAAGATGCAAAAAGGGCACTGGAGGAGCAGTATGGTGGTGAAGAGGAGGTTTGAAAAATAACCACAATCTTGTTAAATGCTAATGTCTCTCATTGCAACCCTTCTTATGCTGCTTCTGCCTTTTACTATTTTGTCTTGAAGTTGCCACAGACAAATCCTGGCTTCAACAATACTCCATTTAAATTTACTAAATATTCAAATGCTTATATGCTTGTGTACATTCGTGAAAGTGATAAGGAGAAAATTATGTGTAATGTGGATGAGAAAGACATTGCTGAGCATCTCAGAGTAAGTTGATGACATTCGTTAGTTATATAGTAGTCAAATATCTTTCTGGTATTCACAGATTAATACCCACAGGTTAGACTAAAGACAGAACAAGAAGAGAAGGAGCACAAGAAGAAAGAGAAAGCTGAGGCCCACCTTTACACTATCATAAAGGTTTGATGTAGGGTTCCAGTGTACTGAGGTATCTTCTGTTACTTTTCCTGCATTATAATCGTTTTTTTTTCCCTAACTCATGTAGGTAGCTCGGAATGAGGATTTGACAGAACAAATTGGAAGGGAAATATTTTTTGATCTTGTAGACCACGACAAAGTTCGGAGCTTTCGCATCCAAAAACAATTGCCATTCAACCATTTTAAGGTAAAAAGGTGATCAAGCTAGTTGATAAAAAAAAATGGAAGAAACTAGTAGGGTTTCACAACATCATGATGTACACATAATTATATATTATCTTAACAGGCTTATTTTATTATAAGTTTTAAGCTGTGTTATTGCAATATGAAATATTTCATCTCGTCCTATCTTTAATAATGATTAAAACAATGAGTATTTTTCAATACTTTTATGTGAAACTATAGTTTTGCCCAGCCTTTCAAATTTCATTCTATGCCCATAACTCATTGGTGATTTTTTTTTTTGTTTCACATGCCAACCAACGTGCAAGGTTGCAAATCCTAAGTGCGCAAGTAGATCCTTCATTGGAAGCTCATCCTTCATCTGTGTGTTCGTACGCATTGAGCCACAAGCTCATCCATTGTCTACAAGTGAGCTGCAAGCTCATCCTTTACCTACAAGCAAGCTGCAAGCTCATCCTTCTCAAGCTCATCCTTTGCCCAAGCCAATGTCACTGTAGCCCTGTTCTGTAGCCAGGACCTATGAATGACAAAATGACTTTGGGCATCATTTTTTTTTCTTGTAATTGATCCGGCATTGACAAATAATGTGAGAATCATTCATGGAGACTTCAATCACATTGATAGAATAATGGAATGACTTTGACCTCAACTTGAGTGAACTGAGGGATGATTTTGATTTCTCTGACATCATTCACGGACCGGTAGAAAAAAGTGATTGGCTAGAAAAAAAGTTATTAAAGGCGCTTGCTTAAGCGTGCGCCTTGTGAAAGGAGGAAGAAATTGGTCCGGAGGAAACCAATGAAGATTCAACTATATAGATCGGAAACATCTGGTGGTGATGATAATGATATGATTGACGAAGATGATGAAGATTTTGATTGTTTAGATATTTGATTTTTTTTAAAATTTGAATTATGTGCATAATGTATTTATTTAATTTGAATTTTATATTTACATTATTGTTTAATATTTTATGGATTATAGTTTTGTTAGTGAAATATTTCGGCAGAAGTTCTCTATATATGTTTGAATTGTAAAAATTTATACCAAGAGCGCCTATAAAGTGTGCTCCTCACTTTGTGCGTGCTCCTCAGGTCTCATAACAGCTATGTGCTTTTGGGCGCCTCATGTCTTAAATAACTATATGGCCTTATCCCTCCTCTTCTCCCCTTTACTCCGCACCACCTTCATTCTCTCCTCTTTCTTCTCATTAGTGGCTTTGAAATTGTGTGTCATCTTACCCTGGTATGGCATGACATTGTGTTGTTCTAACTGGGGACCAATTGTTAGCACAAAATGAGATTTCAAATTTTGGTTCTCCCAATCCAAAGTAGTTTGTCTGTACCATCTTAAATGTATCTCTCGAAGTTTTCCTCAATAGATGTAACTCTCACTTTCTCTCTAATACTCTTCCTTTCAATAATGATGATATGAATTATAGTTCTATTTAGAAGTTTCAAATGTTGGGGATTGAAAATACAAAATAGCTATTCTATTTTGTATGGAGGAAAAGACAGGAGCAATATGAATTAATAATATTCGTTGATCACCTTAACAAATGATGTAGATGTACTATACTAAAAGAGGATTCAATTTTTGAATTTATTTGGTTTGATTCACCTTGTAGATTTCTCACATTCATATGCATTGTCAGATCAACCATATGGATGACAGTTACGTGACTTAGAGCGTACAATTCTTGTTTGAACACCTTTAATATAGGTTTAACTGACCCAAGCTCTGCATTATACACAATCTCCCTATATCATTGTTTTGCCTCTTTATCCGCTGGCAATCTCTACATAAATAATTTCTTGGGCAGGAGGAGGTGGCTATAGAATTTGGCATTCCAGTGCAGTTTCAGCGGTTCTGGTTGTGGGCCAAGCGGCAAAACCACACATATCGACCGAATCGACCTTTATCGCCTCAGGAAGAAGCTCTGTCCGTGAGTATAGTATAGTTCTCTGTCCACTTTTGTTTCAAAATGTTATCTGTAAAGCATGGAACTAAATGTTAACTGTTTGTTATGGCAATTTTTATCAAGATATTGCACCTATGTTAGACAGCCTTACTGTTCCTCGGCCAAGTGAACATGAAAATCAATGTACCTATTTGCTTGTGCTTTGTTGAGATTTTCTTGAGCAGGGATCTCCACCTTAGTATCTTGGTGTTTTGGATTGGAATGGGTTTCGTTGGGCTTTCACATGTATTTCAGCCCTCGATGGGCCAAAGGATCTATTGGAGCTGCTTTTAGGATGTTCTATAATGTCTAATATCATAAGTGGATGTCCTTCACAGTGACTAGTTAATTAATTAATTTGAGATGGAATTTATTCACTCAACCTCAACATGATACCTGAGTCTCTCCCTCACCTCTAATGATGTGGAGATTGACAGTTCATGGAGAGAGCAAAGAACTCCTCCCTTTAGTATTGCATTGGTAAGTGAGATCATCTTGGTGTTGCTTAACTATTAAAGGAACTTCATCTAAATGCCTTGCCATTTTTGGGTTGGAATGGGCTCCTTTACTTACCGAACATGAGTGAATGTCGGTACATAGCTTAGTGATATTGAAGTCGAAACCTTCAATTTGCTTTTATAATTCTTCGTCCAACTCCAGATTGTATATTCCATCTTTTTGATAGATTTTGTGCCCCCATAAATTGGTCCAATTTTTAAAATACATTTGTTCATGTCATCTTGATGAAGTGATTTTTTTCATGTACTTCCATGTTGTCCTTTGGTGTACAAATTAATATTGATTGATACTATTTTCTCTTTATTGCATATATATCATGGATGATCGCTAGTGTCAAACAGTTGTTTGTCTTATTTCTATAAACATGTATAGGTTGGAGAGCTTAGGGAGGTTTCAAATAAGGCACATAATGCCGAATTGAAGCTTTTCTTGGAAGTAGAGCTTGGACCGGTAAATCCATTTTTCAGTATTGTGCAACCCACTCATACTGTGTTATTTCCTTTTGACATTCTGTATTTTGTACTCAGAATCTATAATAAAGGTGAAGATATTTTCAGCAAAAGCTTCATGTTCTTTTCATATTGCCTGATGCAATTTTTTGATCAATTGTGGCGACCTAGGATCTTCACCCTCTTCCTCCACCACTAAAAACGAAGGAGGACATACTACTTTTCTTCAAGCTCTATGACCCTGAAAAAAAAGATCTGAGGTATGCTTTTTTCCTTCTCAATTATTTTGATTGTGAGTTTACGATTTCTTTCGAAAGAGTAGTTTAGTGCAAAAAATTCCTGCCAATGTGGAATTCAGGAGTTTTTACCGTTTACATAGGCGGCTATGCCTTTGCTATCAAAGTAGCTTCTGATCTGAAATCTTCAAAAATATATAATGGAAGAGAATCATATTATGAGCCAATCTTCTTCTTAATGTTTTATTTATTCTTCTTTTGTGTTTGTAGATTTGTAGGAAGGCTGTTTGTGAAGGCTCTTGGGAAACCAATTGACATACTCTCAAAATTGATTGAAATGGCTGAATTTCCTGCAAATGAAGAAATTGAACTTTATGAGGTGTGGTTTACGTGCAATGGAGCCAATGGATTCCTTCAGCTCTTTATTCCTTCAGCTCTTTAACTTGGGCTTACAAATAGGTTCTTCATAGCGAGGGATAAAGAATCAATTCAGAGTAGACACTCTTAATACTAAAGACAAATATTAAGTTGGAATTACATGATCTTTGAAGTTCTAATCATGTGCTAAACTGATCATTATTTAAATATTCTGTGCAACATCAATTTGACCTCATCTTTTGTCAAAACATTATTTTTTATTAGCAAAATAATAAAAGAAATGATGAATTGTAAATTCTTTTCACAAGCTGTCTGCCATTTAAAGGTTTTCAAAATTTCATTATGCTTAATATTTCAGTTTCCAAGGTTTTTCATGTTAGAAGGTGGGAGTTGGCCAAACTAATTGTTCACAAGAGAAGGAACTTGTTTCTTTTTAGCTGTTGATTACAGTTCGAACGAAGAAAATTTGATATTATTTTCATAAATAATCCAAGTTGATATCCTAGGTTCCAGTTTAGAACTGTCCCAGAAGTTGCTTATTGAAAGCTATCCTTTTCTCGTGTTAAGACTGTCATATAGATGTCTTATAGTGTTAATTAAACAGAGGAATCTAACTTGTTAACAAAGTATCTTGATAATCTACTTGCATGTCTTATGTTAATACCAGATAAGAATCTAATTTCACTCTGCTACAATGTATAGGAAATAAAGTTCGAATCAAATGTTATGTGTGAACACATTGAGAAGAAGATTTCTTTCAAATCAAGCCAGGTATGCATAGTTCTTTTACATTTCTCCTGTAATCCCACTTCTTCGCTTATCTTGTTCATTGAATGTAGCTTGAAGATGGAGATATCATTTGTTATCAAAAAGCTTTGACATCAGCAAATAGAGATCAGTTTCGGTATCCTGATGTACCATCTTTCTTGGAATATGTTCGTAACCGCCAGGTCTGTCTTCCTCAACTTTAGTAAATGTCATTCCTAGAATGCTTCATCATGTAATTCCATCTGGAGACTTGTAGCCTTTTCCATTGGAGTTACCTGGAAAACCCTAAGAAGACAAATATATTGAATAATGCCAGCCTTTTATACTTGTGATCCAGAAGTTTTATTAGATACTGAAGTCAAGGTTTCAAAAACTGTATGTACCGTGTAGCTGGTGTTCAGTAAGGTACTCATAGTATCTGTATGCCTTACTAAATTGACTTGCTATTTCTCACCCCTAAGAGTGGAGCAAGACACCATATGAACCTTACCGTGCGAGATTATCGAGCTTCTATACGGCTGCAAGTCCACTGTTAGTTGTGGTGCAATTGTGTTCTGTCAGTTGGTTCAACCTCCTACTTTCACCATGGAATGGTCTATACAGCTGCAAGTCCTCTGTAAGGAGTGATTCTTTACTTCTTACACATTTTGTAAATCTGAAAATTAAGGGTGTAGCGTTTCTTTTATTTTATTTTATTTTTCCTTTTCCCCTTATTTTCTCATAATCTTAAGAAGAATGTACTTATATTTAACTACTCAAATTTGATGTTTCTAGAAAGATTGTAAGCATGCTAAACATTCGAATTGAACTACTGTGTTCCACTTGTACTTGGTGGTGCATTCAAAAGTTTTAATCCATGAGTCACTTTGTTTAATCAGATTTCCTGATTAAAGAAAATGAAGGTCAAGTTTCCCATATTTAGTTCTTTAAATTGGACGGGATGGAAGAAGAGAGAAGAAAAGAGATGGCAGAAACTACAGTCATTTACTTGGAAGAAAAATGAGGAAAGCAAGGATGGAAAGCTGTACAATTTTTTCTATGAAAATCTTTCCATCTAAATTTCAAAGAGAGAATGTGATGGTCAAGTGCTCACTTAGTGTGAGTTTGGCTAACTCTTGGTCGCCAGTTTGATTAGATTTCATTTTCTAAATTTCACATTGTTTTCTTCCCTACCTGCGGTTTGAGAGGCTAGTACTCAAGGTTTGCATAATTTTTTGTTGTAGGTTGTTCATTTTCGATCCTTGGAGAGGCCAAAGGAGGAAGATTTTTCCTTGGAACTGTAAGTTTTGAGAAAAATATTCTCTTTAATACCTTGTCTGGCTAAGTTATTTTACTAACCTTTGTTCTCATATGACATCGGTTCAGATCTAAACTCTTTGCGTATGATGATGTTGTTGAAAGAGTTGCACGCCATCTTGGTCTAGATGATCCCACAAAAATTCAACTTACATCTCATAACTGCTATTCTCAGCAGCCTAAACCACAACCAATTAAGTACCGTGGTGTGGATCATCTTTCAGACATGCTGGTTCATTATAACCAGGTTTTATTGTTATTTTTTCAATAATTTATCTTTTTGAAGTTTATTGTTCATAGTAAATTTAGTGAATTAATGGATGCTAGTTTAATTGCCGCAGACATCTGATATATTGTATTATGAGATATTGGATATTCCTCTTCCTGAATTGCAAGGTTTAAAAACTCTAAAAGTAGCATTCCACCATGCCACAAAAGAGGAGGTTGGGTTGATCCTTCTATTCTTTATATTTCCTTGTTTTATGAAATTTTCTTGTAACATATATGTTTCATTTTTAGGTGGCAATTCACAGCATTCGACTTCCAAAAAATAGCACTGTGGCTGACGTAATCAATGACCTAAAGACTAAGGTAACTTCATTCCATATTTTTAGATGTACTTTGTTTTTTATTCTTAAATATTCAAGTTTTTACCTTGGGTGTCTAATTGACCATATTTTGCAGCTTCTTTATCAGTGTTTTACCACTTCTAATGCTTATTTCGGTATATTAGGTTGAGCTCTCTTATGCTGATGCTGAACTCAGGTTGCTCGAGGTTTTCTATCACAAAATCTACAAGGTACCCATTTTATCATTATTACTCTTGGGGGAAGAGAAAGAAGCCCATACAGTTAATAATAACTTTCTGTTTGGGATGTGATCCCTAAAAGCCTGATGTCAGCTCTGCTACATCTATTAGGTCTTGAGATAAACACTAACGTGCTTGATTGCAAATTAGCAAAAACTTGTATGTGACATGTGCATAAAACTGAGGATTTGCTTGTATGAATTCCTTTGGCTCATTAATAGATACTTCAAAGTCAAACTCTTTCCTACTGGGCATGAAGCTAATATTTTCTACATACACTTAGAATTCCTATCTTGTCTAACTTTTTGGCTTTTAACCTTCATCTTACTGTTTATCCATGCAGATCTTTCCTCCTGGTGAGAAGATTGAGAACATCAATGATCAGTACTGGACTTTGCGTGCAGAGGAGGTGAGTTTGTATTGGGGATATTTTTATTTATCTGAAATGTATTGTTTACATGCTCTATTGTGTTGTTTCATCTCTGTTAGGAGACCTATCCTTTTCAAGGTAAACTTGTGTGATTTTGTGTCATATTTGTGATTTAATGGTATCTTATGATCGATTGGGGTATTCTCCTTGCAGATTCCAGAAGAAGAGAAAAACCTTGGGCCTCACAATCACTTGATTCATGTTTACCATTTTAATAGAGATCCTAATCAGAACCAAATGGCGAGTATAATGTGTTTGACTTGTGCTATTTTTTAGAGCTTTGAATAAAATAGATGCATTTACTTTTGGTAATAATTACCATCTGGTGTATTTAATATTCTCTGCCAACAAATTCTTGTGTGATTTCTTTTACCTGTACTGAAACTTTTTCCCATTCTTGCTTAATTGCCTTGTGCAGATGTCCACATGCTTTACTCTCTAAGCACGGACAGAGACATATTTCCAATTGCTTTATTATATACCTTAAAGGACTGTCCCAAAAACTAGAGTAGCTAGCTAATTGCATTATTATACAGATCCATGATTACTTTTTACCTCTCTATATTATCTTGTGAGGACAAACTTCCCTAAGAACTTCACGTTTTTTGTTTCTTTGCAGCAAGTTCAGAATTTTGGAGAGCCTTTCTTCTTAGTCATTAAGGAAGGTGAAACTTTAGCCAATGTCAAGATACGGATTCAGAAGAAACTGCAAGTTCCAGATGATGAATTTTCAAAGGTACTTTTCTTGTTACTTTAGTGATTCAGTGCTCGTTTATATTGCATCTTCCTTTATTATAAAGATCAGGATTTTGTAAAGATCAGGATTTCGTACCTAGCTGTGTCCCTTATCATGTCTTGCATAAAATTGAATTATTGTCAAATATACTAGTTTGCTTTGTTATTACTGTCTGTGTTTATATTCATTGAATCTGACAATTCTTTTGTTCAATCAGTGGAAGTTTGCTTTTATTTCACTTGGTCGCCCTGAATACCTCCAGGATTCAGATGTAGTATCCAACAGATTTCAGGTATATTTGTTTTTGGTGTTTCTTCTTCTGTTGTCAATCTCTATATCATGATTTAATTGGTGCAGAGAAGAGATATTTATGGAGCCTGGGAACAGTATCTTGGTTTAGATCATTCAGACACTGCTCCAAAGAGAGCTTACACAACTAATCAGGTAATTTAGCCTTTTCCATTCAAATTCACTATCGGCCTTTCAATTACTTTGTACACTTTCCAACGATTGGTCAAATTCCACTGGATTTTGTTCAGTATTCGTATTTTATGAAGGCCTATATTCTCATGCAGAACCGTCACACATTTGAGAAGCCTGTGAAAATTTATAATTGAAAAAGTCGCCAGGATATCCTCCCATGGCATCCCATGCTGTTAGCTCGCGAATTCATGGATAGGGGAGAACGAACTGTATATTCTCAAGATAAAAGCAGCGAAGGTGAGGTAGAGTGAAGAGGCTTTTAACCAAAATATTTTTGGTCCGAGTGTCATGGCCATCTTGGAGGAAAAACATCAGAGAATTGATGCTTGATCTTGAGTTCTTGTAACGGCTCACCCTCTTGTTATTATAACTCGATAGGTTTTGCTCCATCAAGCTTTCTTTTAGATTTCTGTCTTTGGTTTAGTGTAACTTTAGTATATAAGATTTTGGATTAGGGGGGGCACATATAAGGGTATATAATTTGTTCGCTTTTCAGCTTTTGCTTTGTGTTTATTTCCCTTCCTACCTATGATATACGTTTCGTGTATTTATCAATTGGGGTTGTAAAATGGGATGGTTTTAGTTGTAGTGGTTGTCTTAGTCTATCAAGGCCATGTAAAAGACGTGCTGAAAACTTCGTTGAATGTTCATGCACGTATATATATTTTTTGCGATGAGTACAAAACGTATATATATTTTTTCCTCGTGCATCTTTTCCTTTTATAAGTTCATCCCCTTTTAGTTTTATATATTTTGTAAGAACACCAATTGCAGCCTATCATTTTGTTCCTAGTGCAAATTCAACCTATCTTGGTTTTATGTTGAATGATTTGTCGCTTTCTACATTGCATTCATCTAGTGACCTTATTTTGAGTGATCCGACCATAAGCCAGAGCTGTGTTGAGACATACTGTTAGATCTATTCTGCTTTTCGGGAGGAATATAATATCAATGCTTATTAACGAATGCTTGCAACGTCTGTGTTGAAATGTGAAATAGTTGAACAACGGGGGGTTATAAGAACATCCGTGTTTTTTCTATTCAATAAAATGCACTGCGTAACAAATTATATGCAAACGGTACAAACGACAATTATCTTTCTAACAGTAGAAGAAAAGGAAAATACAAAAGTGATACATGACAATTCCATCGTATAATTTTATTTTTTTAAACAATAATAACAAATTCTTCCGTCACATGCTTGCATAATCAACTTCTTGAATTTTGAGGATCAATCCATCACATGAGCAAATTCATACTGTATTTTGGACAAGCTTCACCAAATCTGTTACTGCAAGCCATATGACAAAATATAAGTTGCTCCTGTTTCAAAGGTTGATAAGTGTGTATCCAACTCAATAAATTCAACAGTAATTCAATAAATACTAGATCTTGAGCAAGCATCTATAGGGCCTAAATCATTAATAGGCGCTACATGAACATTGAAATTAGCCCGAAGGTGTGGAAATAAATATCGCAATTTCTCAAATTGGACTGATTATATTACATATTGTTAAGCGCACTTACTCATGATAGCCAATCATGTAAATTCTTAAAAATAATCATCTTAAGCATGGGCGAGCACATAGAAAGCATGAACCAGCAAGGAAGGTTATGCGTACCAGTCGACAACTTGCCTAATTCTGGTCAAAATTTTTGCCACCTGCAACAGAAAAGAGGAGAGCTTTGCGTCTATTCAAAAGGAACAAGAAGTTTAAAAGGTCATCCCTTCAGAAGCAATAAGTTTGGGTGGAGAAGGGCCACTACGTGAAACCCAAATTTGTCGGGCATGCATCATGAAAACCATTGTGAAAGGCTTATTAAAAAACTGATCAAGTCCATTAATTTAACAATGCAGCAAAGATTGATGGGAAAAATATCCCTTAGAAAGTACGATGAGCAATATATTTGCTACTTTAATTTTTTACAAAAACAATGAGCCTCTCTCGTGTAGATGCATACTAGATAGCTAACCCCGTCATGAATTGATTACATGAATATAACAATCGTAAAGGAACCTGATTCATTTAGAATATTTTGGGCGAAACTTTACCAATGACAAATCTACGATCGAACAGGGTGAACTCTGTAGAATATAGAGTTGTTGATTGTCTCCGCAACAAACTGATTCATCCTCAGAAGAAGTAACAAGTAAGATCGTGCTTTTCGCCCTGCCAAAGAAGTCAGATGGCTTTAGTCAACCACGGCTTATCTCGTGGAGATGATCTACAAGAATAAGATATGCTCTGAGAGCATCCATGCAAAGAGAGAAGGAAAGAAGGTAGTTTCTTGAGAATTTATATTCAAATTAAGGAACAAATAATTGAATGCTGACCGAGCCCCATTTTTTCAAGCTCATCTTGGTTAAACACATCATTGTGCTTATGTTCAGCGAGGAAAGAATTAATCTTGACTACAGCTTCCTGCAACTCCTAGAGAAGTGAAAAGAACTAAAAGTCAATTAAGAAATCAACGAGTTCCATAATGGGATGCAACATTCTGAAAAAATTATTAGCTTTTTGGTGTGTCTTGGAAGATATTGAAAGGCATGGTCAGCCAAAAACTAAATGTAGCCAAGGAGTGTCAACGACTTTTCTCTTTAATTCATAGGAAATGTGTATAAGCATGTTCCTAAAGCAATTGATTCAACAAGAGATATTCACTGTGTTTTCTGAATCCCCTTACCTTTTTTACAAATGTTTTTTATTTTTATGCTGCACAGATATGCACATTAAGATCCTGATTATGTTATTATACAGAAAACTCTACATGTCCATTGTGCTTCAAGAATCCTCTTACATAATATACTGATAATGCTATTACACCGAAGGTTACTGTAACTGTTAACTGGAATTCTCTAGGATGTAATGTTGGCAATTACCTCCCATGATACCAGACTTTTCATGTAGGCAGGCAGGTCATCATAGCCATCTCTAGATGCACACACTATAGAATTGGCAATATTTCTGGTAACTGGAATTTCATCATTGTATGAATCTGTTTCACATGAAAGAGGTCAGGAAGTGCTAATTGTAGAACAAATGTTATCTTAACCATATAAGTCAATACTAGGTAAACAACTCCAGCACCTGAAGCATTGAGGACATGTGTTGAATATCCAGGCAAAGTCATCTTGTCAGATATGCTGTCATTGCAATGGCTACAGAAAAACATCAGAAGGCATACAGGAGAAAGATGAGTATAATAACAAAAGAAGATAAACATCTAAATAGAAAATTTTGTAAAATTAACCTCATTGTTTCTCCTGAAAATTTTTTCAAGGTTGAAAGACCTCTCTCGCCTGCATCATGACATGCTAAAATAAAAGTTTAAATTTACATAAGATTCTGTTAGAAAAATTTTGAGGTATATTGGATAGGCATGTAATGAGATAAGCAGGTCAAAGCAAGAAAGTTGCATGCTAAGATGACATTTAATGCATATTATATAATTTCTTAATACAAATTCAGAGGTCTTCTAACCTTCTGAAGCTAAAGTAGCCAGACCAGCATCTGAAAGACCAAGATTTTGCAAGGAAATGGAATCCTCAAATCTTATAAATGTATAGGAAAGAATAACTGGTGGTACATGCTTAAAAAGAATATAGATGTTTCAAATGTATTCATGAGAGTCAAACTGCCAATTTCGTAGACTTCTGAGTTTTTCCCTCCATTATATACATACATAAGATATCCAGTAATATGAGATGATAAAAAATAAAAATAGTAACTGTAATCCAAGCTTATGTTTGAATATCAAATGTTTTGTACAACCAACTCAATTTTATGAAACTTTTCCTGCCCGCTGCAAGTCAACACCAAATTAAATAAATAAAAAAGCAAAGAAAGCTTAAAATTCAAACTCCGACTCCCTCGAAATCAATATTGAGCCATGTTAATCCCAGCTATTTGGGTTAATCTCATGTGGATGTGGATTTTTAAAAAAATGGCCACAAATATGCTTACCTGCCTCGAAATTTGAAAATTTCAACCCTGCCCTTCCTTGCCTCTTAACCTAAACTCAAAAGACGTTGCAAAACTTTAAATCAATCAAAAAGGATTGGGTGGTGCTCAAACAGGGAAACAAATGTATCAAAGGTTACGCATGACTCTAAGCGTCTAACTTGCTGTGAGGCAGCTAACCAAAGAAAGGTTGAAGTTGGGAGGGTTCTTGAACTCAATAGACAAACAAGACCATCAAGCAATATGGCCTTCTATGCTATTCCATGTGTTGTTGACCACTGGGGAGACAGATCAACTCAGGTAGGGTGACAAAAAGTTCAACATTACAAAAATTTGAGTCATGACAATTGACAAAGTCCAACACAATTACTGACAATTAGGTACAAATAGGTAAATCAGGCCTAGCCAATGTCCACTAAAGGTCAGGATCTTGATAATTAGAAAAAAGGCATGATGCCATAGAGAGGAGAGAATTCATCATAAGAGGAATCATCATCACCCTCTACTAGTAACCGAAAAAAGGTATTATCATTTGAGCAACATACAGCCCGTGTACGTCTAATAGAAAAAAAATGCGGATTCAACATGCGAGAGAGAAAAAAAGAGACATGTAAAACAAAACAGATAGTTTCCATAAAGGATCTAACAACATCTCTAGAGGGAATTAGAGACTGAATAATACCTCATTTTTCACGCGTACGTCTTCGTTTCTTCGAAGACCCTTCAAAGAAAAAACACAGTGATAAAATGAGTTCCTCCACACAAAAAAAAACACACTGATAAAATGAGTTCCTCCGTTTAATAATTTGAGAAGTTCTTCCTTAGATCGACCATCCTTTTCCTTTGTGCTCGATTGAAGCAACGACAGAGACAGACTAGAACGATCTGGCAGTTCTGTACGAGAAGCAACGAGCAATTTCTGGTGTTTCTTAACACACTGAGGGTTTCAAAAACATGGTAGGTAAAGAAAAGGGTTCTTACCTGCAAGAACACTTCATCACAGCAAGAATCAAACCAACCGCGGCCAAATCCGAATCCAGATTACAAACAAAGAAGTGGAAATCGCGACAAGAAATCCCTGCGAAACCAAATTCGACATCTCCATTCACAAACCTATCCAAACCCTAGCTCAAAGAGACCCTCGTCGGATATGGGCGTCGAACGCGGCGAAAGAGAAAAACAGAAGAAATAGGGATCGGAGAAGACGAATACCCAAGAAGAAAGAGGGAAGAAAATTGCCTACCTCAGCTCGTCAATGTTGTCAGAATCATCGGTCGGAGACATACGGCGATCGGAGTCACCGAGTGTTCGGTGTCGCGGGCGAAGTCGCGAAGAATCTGGGTCGAGGAAAGACGAAAGCATTTAGGAGAGGAAGGAAAGCTCGGCTTCTCAACATCGACACCGTCGGAGGGGAAGCTCCGACGGCGATCGGGAGAGGGCGAGGTCGCGCTCGGCGTCGTCGGGCGCGGGTGAGCTCGCGAAGAGGAGAAAGAAATCGGGAAGGTCGGGTGAAATAAGGGTTCGGCTTCTTTATAAAATTTAGGTTTCATAATAAATAAAAGTATTCGCAGCTTGCCTATTCTTGTATGCCGTCATTATTATACTATTAATAGTGCACATCAACATGCACGCTGTTAATAATATAGTGCCCTAAAAGTATTCGCAGCGTGCCTATTTGCATGCCGTCGTTGTTATTAAATATTACGTTATTAAATAGTATCCGCG
>JBBPFP011536118.1:0-19921 GCA_037974795.1 Kaempferia galanga
TACCCAAGGACATTATTATACTTAGTTATTTGGCACAAGTATAAAGTAAGTATAATAACCATACATGCCTTTATTAACGATGGAATATGATACAAAAGCCCCTAGTCAATCATCACATAATTGGCTCTAGGGCTTCTACTAACACATTCATGGTCAACAAAGAAATTGCGAGCTCCTGAGATTTCCATGCGACTACCGCGAGCCTTCAAAATGCATGTGACTACTATCTGAGCTCTCGAGACACATATAACCACCGAAAACCACTTTGTAACCCACATGCATGTGACCACTCTGCAACCACTATCGAGTTCTTGTAGACAACTTCCAAGTCCTCTTACTCTTCTGATGTTCAACTTTGGCACACCTCCGACACGCGACATCCTCCAACACTTGACACCAATGACACATTTCAAGCTAGCCAAGATGGAAACTTAGTTTTTCTTGGATTCAAACACTAAGGCGGGCAGTTAACCAACTATTTAATTGTTGAATTGTTTTTTTTTTTTTTGAAGTAAAATAATGAAGTGATAGGGGATTAAAGGTGTAAACTTATCTGAATTCATTTTGGCATGCTTCTCCACTTGCCGAAGCATGTCCATTGAGTGTTAGTTTGATATGGTATGATAAAATTTTAATTTAATTGATATATTCCTTTTTTTAGCTGTAAATAAACTCAGTAGATGATTAAACTAGTAAAATAATTTATTTTAGCATGCTTCAACACGTGCTGAAGTGTGCTTCGCATAGTGTGATATATAAATTTATATTATTGTGGGCTTTTAAGATTGTATTTTCTTTGATCTCTCTTCTTTTTATTATATATGTCAATTAGATTCATATCATGTTCGAATTGAATCAATTTGAGTTGTCATGATTATCTTACATTCTGATTCATATCTATGACACATATCATTTTATATCTTGATGGGTAGCATATTATATGATATTAATCATAAATTATATGATTCTAACAATTATGTTTGTATTTATTATAACTAAAGTTATTATATTTCTTTGATGGATTACAATTCTAAACCAGTCTCTTGTGTATATTCTATTTTTCCTGAAAAATAATTTTGATTTATTTTTGGGTTTGAATAATTGTGCTATCATTTGTTATTGAGAAGCGTATATCTGGAGACCATTTCATCCAAGATATTCTGATTCTCTATCTGATTATAATTATTAGTGGACAATCTGATTCCCAATGCATATTGAATTCCTATATGCATATTAAACTTTGATGCTGGCATTCACTAAGGTACTTTTGGTTGATAGGAATAACTATTCTATATCTATCTATCCCCATAGAATAAGTATCTCTATGTTTGATTTCAAAAACAAACTCGGATACCAATTCCTTTGCAACTATGGTTCCCTAATCACTAATCCACTCTATCACAGGATTAACTATTCCATTCACCAAAGCATATATTCTACAATTGGGAAAACAATGCCGAGGGATTGGATAGGCAGGCAAGGCGAAGTGGGCCAGACAAGTTGGATGGGTTGAGTAGTTGGGGTGGGCCGAGCAAGCCAGGTGTTGAGCAAACTGATTAGACAAGCAAGCTAGACAAGTCGATTAGCGAGACAGACCATTCAAGAATGGAATTGGTTGTGCTGAATTGATTTATTGTACATGATTGTACACTCTATTTAGAAGAGACTAGCTGAGTGGGCCAGTTGTGTTAAACAGGGTGCTCATACTGATTCTCTCAGGCATGTTTGCTGGGGCAATTTGATCGTGTGAGTTGGACAAACCAAACAAATTGTTTAGGTATTTTTATCATTATCAAGGCTAGTCCTTGTGTATTACTTAGTTTCTACAAATCAAATATAAGATTCATAAATCAAACTAAGAAATAAGTATGTCTATTTTGTTCCTTGTCAAGCTTTTTTAGAAATGGTTATTTCATTCTTTCTTGGCAATTATGGTCTCTATAACTTGAAATAGAAATAAACCTATAAACTAAGTTGAGAGGAAAAATTGTCTCATATTATATTAATGAACCAAGACACCCTTTTATAATTACAATGGGAGTTGATAAATAAAGAAGGAATAAATAAACAAAGAAAGAAAACTATTCTACCTAAGTAAATTATTCTATCAAATCACTCTAATTGATTATATCCTATTTGCACTCATGATTGTCTCTATATATATGTATATATAAAAGATAAAATATTTGATTATTTTCTACACTCCTTCTCAAGCTTGACTGTAAATATTGATAAGACCAAGCTTGCCTTCAATAACTTTATGAGCCTTTTTAGATAATCCTTTCGTAAGAAGATCAGTTAGTTGGTGAGATGTAGGAATATACTCAATACTGATAATGCCTTCATCCACCTTTTCTCTAATGAAATGATGATCAACCTCTACATGTTTAGTTTGGTCGTGATGAACAGGGTTGTGAGCTACACTGATTGTTAACTTATTATTAGAATAGAGTAGCATAGTATCTTCAAACTGAATTTTTAAGTCTTTCATCACACTTTTGATCTAGATAAGTTCACAGATTCCATGAACCATAGCTTTGTATTCCGCATCAGCGTTACTTCTTTCTTTTTTGCTACGCCATGTCACTAAATTCCCCCATACTGTCATGCGATACCCAGAAGTTGACTTTCCATCTTCAATTGATCCTGCCTAATGTGTACTAGCGTATGCACATACTCTTCTATTCTCAGGCTTTGCAAAGAATATATATATCTCAAGATTATATATACTGCATTCAGATGACCTTGAGATGGTGAACGCATATATTGACTTACCAGGCTAACTACAAAGGCAATATCTGGGCGTTTGAGAGATAGATGAGTTTTCCAACAAGACGCTGTCAATTGTTTTCTGTCAAACATTTTTCCCTTATTCCCCAGTTCAATTGGCGTCTTACTTGGCTTGCATCCTAACATGCTAGTTTCCTTCAACAGATCTAAAGTGTATTTCCTTTGAGATACTGAAATATCCTTTTTGTTTCGAGCAATATCCATTCCCTAAAAATATCTCGATGTTTCGAGATATTTGACTTCATATTCTCGTGCCATTGTTTTCTTGATTTCTTCTAATTCTTTATTATCATTCCCAGTGATATCATCAATATAGACTACAAGAATGGTGATTTTTTCTTTGTCAGAGTTCTTCACAAATAGTGTATGATCAACTTGTCCGGGAATATATTGAAAGTTTATGATCACTTTGGAGAATCGATTGAATCAGGCACGAGGTGATTGTTTTGACCCATATAGAGATTTGTTGAGCTTGCATACAGTTTTACCACCCAATTTTTTTTAAAATCCCTGAGGTTGGTTCATATAAACCTCCTCTTCAAACTCTCCATTGAGAAAGACATTTTTTATATCAAGTTGTTGTAATGACCGATCTAGATTAGCTGCCAATGATAGAAGAATTCTGATAGTATTGAGCAAAGGTCTAGTGTAATCAATCCCCATAGGTTTGAGTAAAACTTTTAGCCACCTGGCGAACCTTGTGCCTTTCAATTGAACCATCAGCCTTGTACTTAATCGTGAAAACCTATTTGCAATCAACAACACTTTTCCCGTGTGGTAATTCTGCCAAATTTCATGCATTATTTTGTTTGAGAGCATGCATTTCCTCAAGAATAACAATCTTACACTCAGGAATAACTAGTGCCTCTATAACAAATTTGGGAGTCAATTCATTGGAAGTGAAAACACTAAATGTGGAGGATAAATTAGAATATGAAATAAAGTTTGAAATGAGATGTTTGGTATGGATCAAACACCCTTTCTGACTGCAATTGGTATATAAAGATCGAGAAATATACGTGGCTTGTTATAGGATTCTACCATCGGCTCATCTTCTTGGTTGTGGCTAGGATTCACAATTTTACTTGAATAAACCAGGATATCTTGTTTTTGACTTGATATTCCTCCCATTTTACTAATTTGAGGGATGACTTCGATAGGATAGAGATGGAGACAGGTGTGATGGCCAAATTAACACTAATCAAAGGAAGTGTATCTTCATCATCCTTTGAGAATGTGCCACGACCTGGCCGTGGTGCATTCTTGAGAGCGCTACGACCATGGAACATGCTACGGTTAGGCCATGGCGTGTTTGGGTACGCCACGACCACGGTGTCATCCATGGCATTTCCGTGGTTGATTCTTTTTAAACCTTCATCATCCTTTCCCTTTTCCCTTTGAAATAAGGGATACTTTCAAAAAAGGTGACATCACAAGTAACATATGTTTTTCTTGTGCGTGGGCAATAAAAACAATAACCCTTTTTGAGTAGGGGAATACATGAGACAGTTTTAAGAGCTCGAGGGTCAAGTTTGCTGCGCTTATGGGCATGGATATGCACACTTCAAAGATAAATTATTGAAGCTGGAATTTTGTGGATATGTGTGGGCGGGAAGAGATAAAGGTGTGATAGAGTTTATGGAGCGACTAGTGAGATGGTTGATGAGATATACACTTGTGAGATTGCATCTCCCAATAAATATTTTGGAGCTTGCATCGTGAACATAAGGGCACAGCTACCTCCAACAAATGATGATTTTTACATTCAGAAACTCCATTTTGGTGTGGAATATCAATACATGAGTTTTGATGAATAATTTTATTTTCCAATAAATAGTCATCGAAAATGACATTGAAATATTCTTTGTCATTATCAGTTCTAAGAATTTGGATATTTGTTTGAATCATTTTGTAGAAGGCTTTGAAGATGTTACTGGTTTCAGATTTGTCATTAAAAAGATAAACCCAAGTAAGTTATCATCAATAAATGAAATAAACCATCTTTTCCCATGAGTTGTGAATTTATGAGGGGCCCAAATGTCTCTATGAATCAATGAGAATTGGGTAGATGATTTATATTGTTTTGGAGACAAATGGATGCGAGTATGCTTAACTAGCCGACACTTCACAATGGATAGACAAAGGATCTTTATTAATAAATAATAATGGGAACAAACGCTTAAAATAACCAAAATTAGGACGCCCAACACGATAGTGCCAAGACATTATTTCCTTATCTCTATAAACGTAATTAAAACCAACATGAGACACTATCTTTATCAAGTAATAAAGACCTCCGTGAATTCTAGCATTGCCAACCGTCTTCCCCGATAGTAGGTCCTGAAATTGACAAGACAAAGGCAAAAATTTAGCAATACATTGATTATCAAGAGTGATTTTGCTGATGGAAATCATATTATATTTTAGAGCGGGCACATGAAAAACAGATTTCAGAATAATGTGCTGAGATAATGGAATATTGCCTATGCTAGCAACTACAATTAATGATCCATCAGCAATCCTAACACTGGTTTGACGAGAACATGGATAATAGTAGCAAAAATGACTTGAGTCACTTGTCATATGGTTAGAGGCTCCGGAATCAATGATCCAAGGGGTTGTTGAAGGATTAAAAAAAGGATGAATTGAGTTTACTAGATTGAATCATGGAGCAACAACCAACATTAGAACTAGAAGAAGCATCGAGGACCATTTGGTTGAGGAGTTTACAATATTGTTCAATCTGTTCTTTTTGGTGAATGGAGCATAAACAATGGAGACAATAGGTTTTTCTTGGCTTGATTGAGTATGATATCCACAACCTTCATTCTTTTTTTGTAGTTGTCAATTTACTGGCTTCTTATGTATTTCCCAACATTTATCCTTGGTGTGGAAGGTCGTTTGCAGTGTTTCACACTGAAGATGCAGTGTTCACACCAAGGATGTTTATTTTGATGCTGACTTGGTGCGGGACTTCTGGTGGAAACCAAAGCTGAAACATCTACTCTAGTGAATTGTGGTGCAATAATCTTATCGTTAATCATGACCTTACGACGAGCTTCTTCCCATCAGACTTCTGTGAAAGTTTCTTTGATGGAAATGGATCACGTGCAACCATATAGCTACATAGCTCATCCAAATTATGATAGGACAGGCCAAAAAATCAAACACACGCTCCTTTTCAATATTGCGGTGAATTTTGACACTACAATCAGTGCACGTTGAATTTTCTTCAAGAAATAGATCAAGTTCTTGCTAAAGATCTTAAAGATCAGAGGATTACCGTGTCACAGAATTTGAAACTTGTTCCAATTCTTTAAGCTTCGATCGTAGTTCAAAAATCTGAGAAGTATTGTCTAGATCGGAATACATCTTCGTAGTTGCGTCCCACACCTCCTTGGTCGTCTTAAACCAGAGATAGTGATGGTTAATGTTGGGTTTCATGGAGTTAATTAGCCAGGTAAGCACGATTGAATTCTGTGCTAGCTAGATATGGTATGATGCATCGCTTGATGTGGGCTGAGAAGAATCGCCAGTAAGATAACCCAACTTATCTCTGCCACATATAACTATCTCCCATTGCAAATAATTATGGGCTTATGTGCCATAAGTTGCAAAGATGAGGCGTATCTTCCTGAAAGAGGTGACATGGTTGATCTAGTAGACATCGATAGACATGGTATTACTAAGTAGACATTGTCGTTGTCTTAGGAGGAGAAGAATCACAGGTATTTGTTTACAAAGAGGAACTCTGCTATGATACAATAGATAAACTAAGTTGAGAATAAAAATTCTCTCATATTATATTAATGAACCAAGACACCCTTTTGAAAATTACAATGGGAGTTGATACACAAAAAAAGAAAACTATTCTACCTAAATAAATTATTCTATCAATCACTCTAATTGATTATATCTATTTGCACCCACGATTGACTCTATACAAAGAAAAATAAAATATTTGTCTATATACTACACAATCTAATTCTGTTTTAATATGTGAAAGCTCTTTTTCGTTGCATTGTTAGTTTGTTGTCTGTTGACTGTTTGTTTTCTGGACTTTCAGAAACGAGGCTCTACGTATTGCTTTCATACATGTTGAAGAAAAAGTAGCTGCTGACGGACAAGTTACCAAAGAGTTCTACTCAAAGCTTGTGAAAGCTAATGATAATGGACAGGATCAGGTACGTAGCAAGTTTCTTCTTTTCTCTCTCTCTCTCTTTTAATCTTTAGTAATTCTTTATTATTGTTGTTTATACTCCATATGTGACTGACATGGGGTACTGAATAAATATGAAGATCTTTTATGTGCTAAAGCTCAAAAATAAACTTTTGTGTAAATTCTGATTCTGTCTATTTTGTAAATTATTCATTTATACCCTTTCAGAGCTCGACCTCTGATGTGTCGATAATTCTCTGATTAAGGAGATGACTCGTTCCTCTGTAATTTCATGTTTCAATTATTCGTGTGTTTTTTATACTAAAAAAAATGCTAGCGAATTTTTCTTTATCATAATGCAGTGTGATAGTGGAAAGATCTTGTAATGACATGGAAATTGACAATATTTAGAAATGGTCATGGTAGGTAATAATGGTTTCTCCTCTGTGAAAAATTACAATTTGCATCGGCCCTGTTCCCATATTCTTATTTTGCTTGATTACCATGCTGGCAAGGAATTGAGAACATAATATGTATGCCCTGGCAAATTGATGAATTCATTAGACTAAGAATAGACAATTTTAGTTAATATGCAAGGTATCACATGTAGGGACATGCTTATGATGCATTTTCATACAGTATCATCTTTGTCTCTCTGTTCCTTAATTCGTTATTACACACGTGTTAAACCTATCTATTAAGAAAAAATTAGTGGTAGTCAATGCAAGTGTGGTTGAGCCTTCCAATTATTTTCTGAGAAATGAGCTACAAGCTTACTAACTTTTCACAGTAATTCTGATGCAGCTTATTCTGCTAATAACAAATTATCAATTATCTTGTGGTTTCACTAAATTTTATATATATATTTGTCATTGATATGGAAAATTTTAAAAGCTTGTTTTTGGTTGTCTTGTCATCTAGGAAATTTATTCAGTAAAGCTTCCTGGAGATCCCAAACTTGGGGAAGGGAAACCTGAAAACCAGAATCATGCCATAATTTTTACCCGTGGAGATGCCATTCAGACTATTGACATGAATCAGGTTGCTTTTTGATCCATTCTATTTTTACGAAGTTTATTCTGCTACCAGTTATTATTTTTGTTAACTTATTACTTCAAATCTTTGAGGTCATTAATTGATGATGAAAACATGATTCGAGCATGGTTGTCAAATTTCCAATCCGGATTTTAGGATCTTAGGGTTCAAAATGACTTAAGACTAATCCAAATTTCAAGAAGGATCTTAATTGGGCTAGATCTTATGAACCTATGACTCAATCCTATATTTTCCTCGCCATTCCTATGGAGGTGCTTGATCCACATAATCATTGACTTAGTTAAATAAACTTGCATTCACATAGGCATTTTAAAAATTTGACAATAAACATATTATCTAAAAATCAAATTAAATGATAAACATATTTTAAAAAGACATTTTCTCGTATTTTGTAAGAGTTAAATAAAAAAGATTTACGAAGTCATGATAAACATTATATTTAAATTTAAAAATATCATTATAAGAATTTTTGAATTATTTCACTGCATCCAGGAGCAAGAAGAAAAATAATTCTCAAATTTCTAATCAAATGCTTTTGAATAAATTGCCAATGTAGTTACATAACCCTGTAAAATATATGAGAAATTACTCTAATTTTATTTGAAGCCATAATATGCTCTAATATTTAGAGGTGCAAAGGTCTCATTTTTTTATTACCAGTTCTAGTGTTTTTACATTATAGTGTAAATTATTATGAAATAAAAATATAGAATTTACAATTAACTAAGTTAAAACATAAAACTAGATGATTGAATATTAACAAATATAAACAAAAGAATATTTGTGTCGATTCTAGTGTTTTTTTCTTCAAAAGTTTAATAGATTATAGTGCAATTTATTCTGATATAAAAAAGTATAGAATTTACAATTAACTAAGTTAAAATCTAAAACTAGGTGATCAAATTAATTAACAAATATAAACAAAAGAGTATGCATATGTTTGCAATCTTATTAATTTATATGTAAAAGATTAATTATAAAGAAGAGTTAATCAAAAGTTACAACTTATACAACAATAATAACCATCCCTTTATCCCATTAAGTGGGGTTAACTATATGGTTCTCTTACGTCATTGGGATTGATCCCCTAGTATATCTTTATCTATATTTAAATCATTTTTATTTTATTTTATCATTCTTAAGTCTTATTTGGTCTTCGTCAATTAATTTGCATATTTATTATGGTCTCACATCACCTAATTGAGACATTTATCAGTCGTTTAGTATATGTCTTTCCATTTTAAATGTATCTCTCTGGGTTTTTTCAATAGGTACAACTCTAACTTTCTTTATAATGTTCTCATTTCTTATTTTATTCATCCTTGTATGCTTGCATATCCATCTTATAACATAACAGGTCTAACTGCTATTTTATATATCTTCCCTTTAAGTTTTAGAGGCACTTTAGGATCATAAAGAATGCCCTCCTCCATTTTATCCATTCTACTTCTATCCTATATAAAATATCGCTACCAATTCTTCTATCCTTTTACAAAGCCATCCTAAACACTTAAAACTCTCCGTTTCATTTAACTTGTCATCTCCTATCCTTAACATTTGCTTTTTCTTCTACTACTATCTTAAATTCCATACATTTTGTCTATTTTCCGCTAAGATTGGAGCTTAACATTTACGTCTTGTACCATGGTAATGTATTTGGCATGTGTGAGTGTATTCATTCTTGATGAGTGTAAAAAGATATAGACTTAGAGTTGATTTTTTGATGTAATCCTGTCTTTATAGGGAAAACTTTGGTTAATCTGCATGGAATTCTCACTCTTGTCATTACACCTTGCATAATTTCCATCGGTGCTCCGCCATAAGTCTTGCTTCTATTTTTATATACTTTTCAATCAATTGTCTCGTAGATTAGATGTATAACTTATATCACTCTTTCCAAAAGTTTTATTGTATTATTCATTAGTTTAATGCCCTTATGCAACAACAACAACTAAAGCCTATCCCACTAAGTTGAGTCAAGGATATAGAACCTCTTATGACATATAACTCACATAATTTATACATCTTTATTTTTATATAGGGCACTGTCGTATGCAGTATGTATAAATCACTCATTTTTTTCGTTTTCAAATCAAGTTTAAGAACTTTGTAAGTTATTCAATACTCTGCTTCGCTAGACAGCCCATATCTTTATTGGAATATCATTTGATCACATTTCCATTTTGCATCCTTCTTGTTCTACTTCCGAAATTTAAATTCTATGATAAAAATATAAAATTCTATACTCCTCTGAGTTATTTAAATTTGTTAAATTAAGTTAGTCACTTAAACCTTCATTAAAATGTTAATGAAAATACATTTTTATCACTCTTTTATTTCTCATCCTATACTAATACCTTATTGAATTCATCTTTAATACATCTTATTTAGTAAATCTCATCTTTTCATTTCTCTTCCTTTAGATATTCTATAGATGCCTATTTATCCTTTTGTATCAAGTTGTTGATATAAGCGTTTGTAACCTTCATTCTTGGTTTCACTCATTGCTTTCATGGTCTTGTGTTTGTGCACTATATATTATTTTAAGTTTTTTTTTGTTCTTACAAGTATATAGTAACTTATAGGCTACTACTTTTATTTCTTTAGTTTCTTGTCTACTTTTTCATTTCGCCATCAAGATTCTTTATTTGGTAGTGCCCATCCTCTAGTCGCATCAAATACATTCTTGGTCAGTGTTTTCAAATTTGATGTCATCTTATCCCATATTATATTCGAGTTGCCATGTATTTCTCTTAATACTTGTTCTCTTATCCTCTCCTTAACGACACTTTATTTCTTATTCTTTAACTTCTACTACTTAATCCTACGAGCCATGCACGTTTTCCTTTTATTTTTTATAGCATGGTAAATAGTTTTTATATCACACTAGAAGGTACATATTTGATTCATGCAAAGCGAAAGATGTGCGTTGGAATCTTGCAAAACATCCTCTCAACATTAGGGTCATCTCTCTCAAATTGACATAGATTACACGCTTGCCATAACAAAAAATATTGTACAGACATGTCCGAGTATCTAGCTCTAGTAAAGTAACCATTGCCGCGGTATCTCTAGAGGAAAACCTCTAGCATTCACGTGGAGTCTTCACCTTGTCCCAAAGAGCAATGCTAATGGGACATTGAAGTAAAATATAGTCCAATGATTCATCAGTCTGCTTGCACAATGGACAGGTTTTACACTCCACGAATTCCAACGTGTGCTTGGTGCCTAGGGGACCCTATGTAGGTGACCCTATGCAAGAAGTCATAATGCAAACTGGTGCTTTGACATATGGTAAGGCTTCCATATCGCCTTCGCCAATGTCTTGAGCTCGCTTTGAGGCCGGAAGAAATCATATGGAGATGTTGCTCCCTGCTAGATAGAATTGAACCAAGTGGACAGCAGGTTCTGTGCCTACTGTTTGGAGCCAGTTTTGCTTCGCAGTGTCTTGAAGTTGAAATATTTGCTTGATCAAAGGTGAGTCAGAGGCCTTGGCATTCCAGTCTGATAAGTCAATGTGCTGGATGATTGACCCATTTCACCCAAAGCGAGTCCTTTTTGCGCTATAGATTCCATAGGGACTTGTATTTATAGCAAAGCAGAGTTCAAAGCCCATAAGTCCCGTACTCCATTTCCCCCCTCCTCCTTGGCTAAGCACATTGTGGCCTAGGAGATAGGTGGGTGTTTGGACGTCTAAACAAAAAATGATAAAATGACATATAGCTTGTCAACGACCGCACTTGGTATCGACAAGATGGAGAGCCAAAACACTTGACGCCCTGCAAAAGGGTTTCGACCAGCTAAGTTTACTTGTGTAGGATAATGTGTGCTGCGAGTTTACACCTATGGCATCCGTCAAGGCCCTATAGTTGCTGGTCTTCAATTTTGCCATAACCAAGGGTATGCCGAGGTATCATAATGCGAAGGTACCCTACTGGAATCCGATGAGTTGAAGTAATCTATTTTTATTCGTTCATTGACATTGCCAAGGTAAATATTGGACTTTCTGAGGTTGGGATGCAGTTTCGTAGTTGTTTCAAACTCCGCTATGTAGTCCGCAAGCAAGCCGACAATAGATTCATTGGCTCGGACGAAAAGAAGTCTGTTTATACTAGGTGGGTGATGTCAGTGCCCACACACATCGGATGATAGTGGAAGTCGGGCTGCCTTTCTCTGAGTCAAAGAGATCTAGAGAAAACTTCTATAGATAAACCAAAGAGGAATGGCGATAGTGGATCACCTTGATTGAGGCCCCGCCGCCCTTTGAAGTATCCATGCATTGCCTCGTTGATTCCCACAAAATAAGATATTATTGTGACACATTTAGAGATTCAATTGACATACTGTTGTGGGAAACCGAATCCATGTTGGGAAGCCAATAAAAAGTCTCAATCCATCGTGTCATAGGGATTTTGAATGTCAACTTTGAGGACACACCTCCGAGATATCCGTTTCCGCCCATACTTCCTTAGTAGTTCTTGAGTGAGGTGGATATTCTCCACTAAGAATTGGTCTTCAATGGAGGCCACTTGTGCCGGATCCAAGAGGCTTCCGATGACCTTTTCCATTCTTATCGTCAAGATCTTGGAGATGAGCTTGTATACGACCGTGCAACATGAGATTGACTGATAATCCATGATGTTTGGGGCGTGGTCCAACTTGGGGATGAGCACGAATAAGGTATGATTCCATTGCTTGAGAAGACACCCTGTTGTGAAAAATTCCTGCACGGTTTCACTATATCCCAAGCAGATTTAAAGAATTTGTCTCCGTAACCATTTGACCCTAGCACCCGATTGTTGCCAATGTCCATCAGCGCCTTTTGGACAATCTTCTAGTGTAACGAGGCTGATTAAACATTGTTGATCAGGAGGTGAATGAATCGGTCCAATTTGCTTATGTGTTGATCCATGATGCTGATCAAGGTGTTGTTGTCTAGTGGCGAACAATTTGCTTGTGTGTCAAGAAAGTTGTCATAGTAAGCCACGAATACCTCCATAACTTCTTGAGTATTGGTCGCTCGATGTGTTTGTGATAGCCATAATGGTGTTGTGCTTGTTATTTTGCTTGACAAGGTCATGGAAAAACTTGGTGTATCGGTCACTTTGCTTGAGGTACATGCACTTGGCTCATTGTTGATAGAATGATCGTTCCACTTCTCCGATTATTGTGGCTTTGACTTGCGGTTGGTGATAGTTGTTGGGAAGGGCCTGACCATTCAAGATATTGTGTTGTACCTTCTTGAGCTCCACATTTGCCCGCAAAGCATGCTGAGAACACATGCTGGAAATGCACCTTGTTGAGGTCTCGCAACCGGGGATTTAGATATGTGAGTTTTTTTATTATGAATGAACTGCACAGTTCTAGAAATATGCTCAATCCATGTCTCCATAATTAGCTTCGAGAAACTGTTATGAAGCATCCACATATTGTAGAATTTAAAGGGGCAACACTCTTGTTTCTTGCTGCTCAAGAGTGATCAGACAGGCAGCCCGGTGGGAGGAATTCTGCAAAGCTGTGGAAGTCCTTCATCAACCAATAAATATTGATCAAAGCTCAATCCAATTGGCATGAGACCGTGCCATTTGTCCATATGAATTAACGACCCACGGATTGTAAATCCACCAAGTGACATAGCTGAACAGTCTGTTCGAAATCCTGCAATTCATAGTGAATGACCGCCGTGCTTCCAACCTTGTCTATGGTTGGCAATAAGGAGTTGAAATCCCCAATGACCATCCACGGATCATTGATTTGCTCCCCTAGTTTGAGGAGGGAAGACGGGTCACCACCACACCAAACTATGAAGACCGTAGATGAAGGTGACAAGGAGATTCCGTCCAGTAACTTTGCAGCGTATTGAATAGATTGCTCATTGATTTTGAGAACATATAAATCCCCTAGCTAAGGTTCCCAAAGAACCAAGATGCCTCCATGGTTATAATACACAAAATTATGGGCAATTCCCATACTTGCAAACCACCTTTAAAGGCCACCAAGATCCCCTTCTGCTAGTTTGGTCTCCGGTAGTCCAAGTACACCAATTCGTCGTCTTTGAAGGAGGTGTTGAACCCCCTTCTATTTCAAGGGCATGTGGATGCCCTTTGTATTCTATGATGCTATCTTCATATTTTAGTACGGGCACCACCTCGCTGTCAGAAAGTGATAAAGGGGGGCTGCTCATGCTCGCTGCTTGCTGATGAGGATGTTGCTGCATGTGAGGTATCCTCACTGTGGCTTGCTGATTTGGTTCCTGATGTGGATGTGGCCGAAGTTATCGATGCATAGTCGCCTTCTATGTCTTGTGGTGCACCTTTCGCACCTTCTGCGGAATTGTCAACATCATGGTCTCTTGCTATAGGCACTGCTTGCTTGGGACGGTCCTCTGTTCTCTGCACACGTGATTTGCTTGAATTTGTTGCAACTGTTTCACTTGTAATTGCCGCTGTTCCACTTGCAATTGCCGCTGTTTGGAAATGGCAACTCATCGTGGCTGCTGCTGGGGTGGGTGATGCTCGAGCAATGTCAGTTCTCACAACAGTTATGTCCGCCTGGTCGTCAGCCTGCAAAGTCGTCGGTTGACTGCTAGTAGCCCTGGGCTCCTGATTAGCTGCTTCCGGTTGGAGGGCAGGGTGGGTTTGTTGCCTTTGTGAGCGGACACATTGTTGAGTTGGTTCGGACCATGTTGGGGTTGCCTTTGTCTGTGTAGAATTTGCACCGGTAGCTTGCAAGCTGCCTTATTGAGTCCAATTTGTTAGCAACCATCATAATATTCCCACATTGTTTCAAACTAAATGTCCAGTTCGATCTGTGCCATTGTTGGCAGCATGATGGGCATTGTATTTACTTGCATCCCATTAGCATCTACCTCTACAAGCAGTCGGGCATAGGCAAGGTGTTCCTGAATGCGTGTTAGTTTGTCCATGTAGAGCGGTCACTCAATTTCGGAACCCTCAAGGCTTAGTACTCTGGAGTCCAGCGATCCGCTGGGAGGCCATGAATTTAGACCCAAGCCGGAATGTATCTTTAATCATCATCGAAAAGAAAGCAACTTGGCATGAGCTCGAGGAAGAGCAGACTGCCGTATGTGAAGTACAGGTCGCCCCCTAGTACTTGTTCATGATTTAGCGCCGTGTGAAACTTGAAAAAAGTTCCATCCGCTCTCGTGCATGAAGAAGTGGTATGGAGTCCTCCATCGGTTTGCAAACGCCATTATCCCTTCACATCTTTGATTGCGTCTCTTGAAGCATGCTTCGAGGCTGAATACAAAGGCATCCTCAACTGTATCAATGTCGTAAAAGTCAATCTTTAGATGCTCTCAATTCTGCTTCAAATGTTGCAGTACATGGATGTGCTTGGTTTCCGATTGTCTCGTAATAAGCTGGTCCATGGCTTTCCGGGTCCATCCGTAGGTAGGTTAGTCATCTCCGCTTGCCTTTGGTGTTGTCATCTCTTGCCCCACATTAAGCTGGTAAGTGGAAGGTTCGCCAGTAGGTATCTGTTGAGCTGGCATGACAACTTGGACAACTTCATGGCTAGCAACCCCCACCAGTTGTGTGTTGTTGATAGTCACAAGGGCCACCTGTGTTTGTCTTGTTCTTTTTGTACACGAACTGGCTGTCCTGACATCTCTGGTGAAGTTGCAAGCTGTTGGGGAATGTTCTTGCTTTTGGTGGCCATATTTGGTCTGGGAAAGGAAAGGGGCAGCGAGGCAGTATGTTATCCAGGTGTTTGTGTGCGCCCAAATGGAAAAGGGCTACAATAACCTGTCTACTACTGTCCTTCACACAATAGGAACCCACCAACTCTTATGTTTGTAGTGCACCGATCTTCCTCCTTGTGTTGCTCAGGGCCTCCATGCAAATATGTTGCTCCTCTGTCCAGGTGGGCGATGAAGTAGCTCTATTGTGAGTAGCACCACCGATTAGTTGCTCAGCTGCACTGTCCACCAACACCTTCTGCTAGGCTTCCTTCTTACCATTGAGTAGTGCCTCTGCATTGTTGTGTTGCACCACCACCCAGTTGCATGGGGCTACCGTACAGCAGGCATGACACTACCGCTACTGCAGCTCAATAGCCAGCCATTGGGTCATCTCCGCGTCAACCAAGTTCGTGTTGTCGCAGTTGTCTTGGGTGTCCTCGCGCTCATACAACTCTATTTCTCTGGTCACTTCCCTCTAGGCAGAGCTTCTCTCTAGAATTGCTACGGTCACTTTCTTTTATTGATACTATGCTTGCGGTGCATATCTGACACCACTAACTTTTGTTGGACAGTGTGCTTGCAAATTTTACAGTTTTCCTATCCGTTTTTGTGGCCATAGGTAAGTAAATTTGTGACTTATTGTTTCCACTTTTGAACATAACTAAGTATTCTCTCTTTTTGAAAAATTATTAGTTATTATTAGTTCATATCTTATCGAGGAATCCAATATAATTTTTCCTTCGTTTCTTGTTATTAAACCATGACCCCCATGCACCGTATCCTATTCTTCTTTTCTTATTCCTACATATCCATTTATATCTTATCCTATTAAAATCTATTGATAGTTTTTATACTACCTCTTATAGGTCTTCCCAAAACCTATGTTTTAGTTTCTTCATTTAATCCTAATTAAGGTGCATAATGCTAATTACATTGATAGTTTCTTTTGTTACGACTATTTTGGTAGCTATAAACCTATCTCCCTTCCTAAATAGTCTTATTGTTTAATCCTTTAACGAACTATGTAAAACGATTCCTACTTTATTTCTCGTCTTACTCTTCCTTGTGTACCCCTTAACTTGAAACCTCAATTCTCTATCATCTTTGCCTTCTTTCCTACCTATTTTATCTATTGTAAACTCAAAATATTAACTCTTCTCTTAATTATCATATCTATTATCTTCATTACTTTGCTAGTGAGCGTTCTTATGCTTCTTGTTCCAAATCTAAAACAATTAATATTTATTATCCGACATAGAGTGTGATAATTCTGGCATATCTTTTAATACTACATCTCAGTTCTCATAAAGATATCTTGGTCTTTGCTGAGACGTTACAGTCGGATCCTACAACATGTTCCTTTTGGGGAACAACATAACATTAACACAATAGTTTAATGGATCAATAAATAACATTTGCATATGTTTTACACTGGTCAGTAACCTAATGCAACACACCTTGTTTATCCGGATTTGGGGCCAATCATGACAAAATTTATTCAATTAAATAAATATCAAAACTATACTGACACCACATGATACGGCATTGAGATCGTATTGTTCTTGATCAAAGACCAAAATTCTAGCACCAAAGCTTGAAACTAGCTTGCTCGCAACTCTTAGATTTCATGTTCTATCTTAAGAGGAAAAAATCACTTACATATTCCCTAGTTTAATGTGCTCAGAGGTTGTTAGGTTGTGTGGGCTACGCACATAGATAGATTAAGGATATTTTGTTTTATATTTTTAGAAAATTCTTTGAAATAATTTTTTTTGTTCCCCAATTTATTGTGCTTAGAGGTTGTTAGTTGTGTGGTTATCCACATAGATAGATATAATTATTTTTATAAAATCCTAGAAAATATAATTTTTGTATAATTATTTTGTTTTATAATGTGCTCAGTGTTTCTAATTTTTGTATTTTGATTGGAAGATGATTGCCAAATGTTATCTTCATAAATTTCTTAGTTTATAAATATTCATATAGATTACGAAAGAGCATTTTCATAAGTTGTTGCAAACTCCCTATTATAACTTGTCCAGAAATTTGGATGGTTCAGTGCTATCATCATGTGAAGGTAGTATTGTTCCAACCTCATGGTTACTTCCTCCTGATGGTATGCAGTTTCTTTTATGTTGTGTTATATTGGCTACTGCATGAATCTGTATGCTAAATCGTGTATGATAATTCCGGCGGTTTAGTGCATACCCAGTAAGAAGCCTTTTTTCCTTGTAATATGTGTTCTATTTATTTTAGATATCATTTCATACCTTCTACCTTGTAGCTCTGGTCTTCAGATTAACACAAACTTGGTGCTCTTCATTTTTCTGTAATCTGTGATGAGAATGATTGATGTGACACAGGACAATTACTTGGAGGAGGCTGTGAAGATGAGGAATCTTCTTGAAGAGTTTCATGGAAATCATGGCCTTCGAGCTCCCACCATCCTTGGTGTGAGAGAGCATGTATTTACAGGAAGGTAGCTATTTCTTGATCGTTAAAGTTTCTTTTCCGATGCTATACTAGTTTTCCTTGTACCATTTAATTTTTTATTGCCTGATTTTGTTTCTCTCCTTTTTCTCTTGTTATCAGTGTCTCTTCACTAGCTTGGTTTATGTCAAACCAAGAAACTAGCTTTGTTACTTTAGGACAACGTGTTTTGGCATACCCTCTCAAGTAAGTATTGCCTTTTTAACTCACAACACTGCATCATCCAGAATATTCCACTTATATGTTTATTTTATCAGTTTGCTAAATTAGTTGAGTTAATCTGATCAGACTAACTTGATATTTCCTGTTAAAATGTTCTTTGAGATTGAATAGATGTTTGTCCCCTAGATCAAATGGTCAATCTCATGTATCAAAGTTTACTGGCCTTTGCTGTCTGATAGGATTCCCTTATAAGTTGGATTTATCATCAAAATATTTACGTTTTGTTTTGACTATCATAGAGTTGTTGTATAGTTTTGAATTATTGTTATCCTCTCTTTACCTTTGCATGGGTGGGTTGTTGTGATTAAGTGGGGTCAATTTTTTAGAGTTGTCTTCTAGTTTGTAAGAGGCAAACACTTTGTTGATAGGGAGGACTATGAGAGTAGGTGCTGGTGAAGTCCGGGTTTTAAATTGTAATAAGCCTTTTCTCCACAAGAGTTTATTGGGATTTGTTTAATTTTTTCTCAAATTATCTACAAATTTCTTGCACTTTTGTATCATTTCTATCCAAAAACACAATTTATCTAGTTGGCTGCCACTCACAAAAGTTTTATCAAGCCATTAAGCTTTTGGTAAGGCTCCATGTCATTAATACATAGGCCATTTAGATCATAAAATTTTTTATGGGTCTTTTTATCCTCCCGCTTTTAATTTATTCAACCTTGTAACTTTGGCACCATTCTAAACGAAGAATGCATACAAATGTGTTGTTTTATTTCTAATGTGCATTTGAGTTAAACAGTATGAAAATACCTGATTTCATGTCTCCTGTGCATTTTCATAATCAACACTCAAGGCCTTATAATCAAATTATTCCGTTCCAATTCAAGGGCAACTCATAATACTGTTCCATAACAGTCCTGTGTCGTTTTGGTCTCTTGCTGAAACTCCAAACCAGCTCAAGACTTTAAACCTTGGAAGGGAATATTTCAAATACTTTTAGATCACACCAAGGATGAGAGAGATTCAAGAACCCAAGTTAATTGTTGGAGCTGGTTCTTGGCAGGACCATCTATGCGAATATTTTCTTCGGTAGTTTTAAACCTTGGTTACACCTAGGTCAGTAACCACCTAGGTCAGTTTGGTTGACGATAACTGTGGTCCATGTACCAATCTATGATCTGCAATACATATCATGTACTTTTGCTGATATGCATATACAATAGTTTGCAGAATCAGGACTGAAATTTGAGCAACGTTTGAAATGTTGTTATGTGCTGGGTGGCATAGACGGTTTTTACCGTTCCGCTTGGGAAGCAAAACTGGCACGTCGCACGCGTCTCTCGAGCAACAACAAGGCATCCCGAATGGGTTGCCGGAGGCGTCGCAACACGACCCTTCTGGCGCCACCGGAAGGATTGTTGGACGCTTCTGGTGCTCCCGGAGGCGTCGCTGGATGCCTCCAAAGCCGTCGGAGGCAGCGCGAGCGCTGGCGACGTTACTGTGCAAAATCAATATTAGTTTTTAAATAATTCAAACAATTCCTACTTAGTGTGATATTT
>JBBPFP011538302.1:0-19908 GCA_037974795.1 Kaempferia galanga
GTTTAGGGCTTTACAATTTAAAATTTGAACTTATATAAAAGAAAATAAAAACCGATTTGGAAAATTTTTTTAGTTTGGCAAATTCTGCGCTTCGTGCAAAAGCGAGCGAACGCTTCGCTTTTGCGCGAAGCACAACGCTTCTTAGAAGCGTTGCGCTTCAAGCGTCTCCGAAGCACAACAGGCGCGCTTTGCCTCGCTTCGCACTTAAGCGAGCGAAGCGCGCGCTTGTGACAACTATGCCTCTGCCTACATCCTAGTAGCTTCTTCTCTAGCCATCTCTGTCATAAGCTGGCTACTGGCTACCTTCTGCAAATTACTACTATTGTCATCTTCCTTAGATATCACAACCCGTTTGACCTACCTCGTTATGTTTTGATGGATTTCTACTTTTATAGATTTGATTGGCATATATCCAAACTTTGGTTTGGGATTTATCCTTAATCAAACTGCTGGATAAGCATTGAATTGGTGACTGTCATGGAGAAATGATGATCTGTATGTTTGGTGAATTCTTATCATATGATGCTGAATTTAGTTCTTAGTTTGCCCTGATAATATGCATAATCATTTCCGGATTAGAATCTTTTACAGCCAGCCTCATCTTTGGCTTGGGTGTTGTCATTTATTTTCAATTTACCAGTCATACTAGATTATTTGTACTAGACTATATTAGCATCATTGTAAATACCCATATAATTATTTTATAGGTTGCCTCTGGATTTTACACACCCTTGAATCTTGACAATTGTGATGCCTGCGTTGATACCTACCTTTTGTTAATGGATTAGTAGCTGGATGGTCAGTTTGATTGAACAGCACAGAAAATGAAATTGATTAATCTTAATGTTCCAGTTTACAAATCTTTTACACTCTTAATTGAATCTCTAGATTGTTCTATTTTGGTACCACCCCGGCATGAAATTTTTACATACTTTGTTTATTTTAATTGTAATGCAAGAGGTTCTGATACTTCGTATGATTGTTCTACCTCTTTATTTATGGGTTCCCTGTGTATTCTGTAGTGAGTCTGATTCTCTTTGGAGTTTGGATATAATATATTGGTTCAAGTATAACAATAATTAATAGGCATGTTTATTTCGTCACCCTCTTGTATATATGAACAAAAACAATTTTCTCTCAAGTTTACAGCGTTGACAATATAATCATCAAAATATTTCAGATTCAATCATCAACACCCGAAGCTTGGAGCTCAGCTGTTCGTGATATTCATTCTGTAGTTAGCATGATAGACAGGATAGCAAGTTCTGCACCAGGAAATGGTTCTAGAGCTGCGGTTGGTGAGGATATGGTTGCAATGACAAAATGCCGTTTACAAGCCAGAAGCTTCATGTCTCAAGATGGAAGTGGGCCAACAAAAAGAATAAAACGTGATATAAGTTCCATTCCTATGAATAATATTTCATCTGCTGGAAGCAAAAATGATAGCCTTAAGCAATCATATGGTCTTGATACATTTGAACTAGAGTCTACTGCCACATCATGTGCTAAGCAACAAAAATGTGAGGTGGGATACTGTTCAATTTCTTTTTTGCAAGTGAATCCTTCTACAAGTTTTTATAATTATTTTGTACATCTACTATCCATTCAGTTCTTCAGTGTTGTTTTTCTTGGAGGCTTGATATTTCTATATTACATGGGATTTATTATTCCAGAGTTAGCTTGAATTTCTTTTCAGCTCTCTTTTCCTATTTTGTGCTCATCAAAAACTTTGGAAACTGGTGCTACTTCTCTTTGTTTGCTCATTGATTATAGCCTCATAGAAATCTGCCTTTTCAGAAAAGCATAGAATCTTTAACTGATGCTTCTGAGAGAAATGCATGGCATCTGAAATTGTTTTTTTCATCCGCTATTGTTGTAATAATTTCCTTCTCACCTCAGTCTTCTGCTCACCTTGCAGTATGTAACCATGATTTTTCACTAGTTTTTTGGGCAATTATTAATTCTATTAAATCATAACACTGTGCAATTGCAGGTAAATCATGCCTTAATTGAAGAGATAAGGGAGATAAACCAGTGGCTCATTGTTACAGTGGTTAACATTAGTGAAGAGGGTACTGATTCAATTTCTGCTGCTTCAGAAGGCAAAGGAACAATAGTGAAGTGTTTCTTCAATGCTGTGGCTCTATGTCCAGGCTTAAAGTCTCAATTTGCGTCAGAAGATATGGTTAGTTCAACATCAGAAACATATCATATAGCTCTGAGCTACTTACAGTTCTCATGTTTTTCATCTGTTCTTACTTTTTTTAGCGCTTTGGTTGTCCAGGGTCCAATTCTACCTTTGAGGTTATTCGTCCCCTCTAATTATCCAAAATCTTCTCCTGTTCTATTGGACAAGCTTCCAGATGAGCAAAGGTATGACATTTTTCTATAGGTCAATGCAAAGTCAAGTAGAGTTAAACGCATCAAACTGACATTTTTATTTTCATTTTAAAAAAGTAGGGAATCCGACGATCTTTCTGTGAAGGCTAGGTCAAGATTTGTCGTTTATCTTCGCAGTCTGTCACAACCAACGTCGCTAGGAGAAATGGTAAAGACATGGGATGCATGCGCTCAAAGAGTGATTACCGAGTATGCTCAACAGACTGGGGGAGGGACTTTTAGCTCAAGCCATGGCACCTGGGAAAACTGTGTAGGTGCTTGATGCACAATGTTTAATGTTGCAGTGTAGAGGATATTGATTCAATTTAATTAGAATTAGCTTCAAGCCTTTAGTTGAAAGTGTACCCCAATTAGCTACAGAAATTTTTGGATAATTTTATCTGGTTCCGGTGGTAATCCATATTTATCACTGGAAGCAAGGTTGCAACAGTCATATAATTTGTGACTATACCTACAAGAATCCATATGTAAAATGTTGATGCTTGCCTGATGTAATTAAGAAATCGAAGCGGAGAATAATTCCTCAGCCCCTATTGAGATTCAATTCTTGTTAATTCTATAAATCTGTCACTCGGCGATGCTCAGGGTAACACATATCAGACAGTATTGGAGAAAAAATCTCTAATAATATATTTAAAATTTGAATTTTAAATTTCTTAACTGTCCGTCTAAGCATCTAACCATCTGTAGGAGGCCAGTCACAATCTTCACGAATTCCTTTTTCCAATTAATTTTAATATAATTTATAAATTAAAATTTGAAATCTTACTAATTAATTTTTTAAAAAAACATTTTATTATGTACTTTTAAAATAATAAGATCGTCGAACCGGCTGCCCCCACCCGTCACGTCGCGTCACGTCGCGACTCGGGCCTTCTCCGGGCTGTCTTACCCTTTTGCCTCTCTCCTCCCCCGTCGATCCCATCGCCGTTTCTTCCTCCTCCGTCACCGAGGAATTCCGAAACCCATCAACGGTTCATAGAAGCCCTTAACCACCGGTTCGGGCTTCTCCATGGAGTCCGGCTACAAATTATGTGGCTTCCTCCAGGCCGTCCTCTCCGCCCCCTCGCCTCTCGAATCCTTGCGCAACGGCACTCCCTGCTCCCTCTTCGCCGACGGCCCAAATGTCGGGTTCCGCACCCAGGAAGGCGGCACCCTTTTGCTCCCCCTCCCTTCTCTGACTCCCGGTGACGCCTCGGCTGCGTCGACTCCGGAAAAGGCCGTGGCTGGATCTCGTGGCGGGGCCGTGACCCCATTTTTGAAGAAAAAAAAGCGGAGGATGTTCGGGTTGGTGAATGGGAGCATGAGCGTGGTTCACCAGTTGCAAGCACTCACCGCCCGCAAGTGCTTGACGATTGGTGCCAGGGTTGTAAGTGTTTCTGCGAAAGAGGACGGGGAGGTGAGGGCAGTAGTGCTGATTGATTTATACCTGCCTATTGCAATTTGGACTGGCTGGCAGTTTCCCAAATCTGGAGCCCTAGCTGCGTGCTTGTTCAAGCATGCAAGGTATTTGAACGCAATTTATTTCTTTAGCTCTTCTATGCTAGTTGCTCGTTAGAAAAGCATATTTTTTACATTTATTTTATTACACTGAAATTGATTTCACATTTTCATTTGCTTCCAAGTCGTGCTATCAAAGTCTTCGAACTCTTTTTTTCATCTCCAAGGAAACTCTTTTGCAAGTTCATGTGAAATTAATGTTATTTACTTTGTCTATGATGTATTAATATTGAGGTGCCTTTTGTTTATTTTTGAAAAAAGGAATACAGGTAGGATGCATCATCAGCTCAAAACTGCTATATTTATCAAAACATTTCAAAATTGAAAAGTAAGAACAATTTTGAATTCCTCACATTTCTAGAAGTCTTGTTTTTTTTTTCCTCAAATTGTTTTAATCCATATACCAATTTTTGCCAAAATTGTTTGGTGGATTGAAATATTTCAAAATTGAAAAAGTAAGACCTTATATGAATTCAAATTTGAATTCCCATACTTCCAAGAACACAAATATTTTCTTATTTTTTCATTTGGAGTTCATTTGATTATTTAAAAAAATTAAATCAATATACTACTTAATAGTATCAAAAGCAAAGTGCTATGAGAAAAAACTGAAATCCAAGTATACCCTTTGGGAAATCTCCTTTTCTTTGGTAAGAGACAGAACCTGAATGGTGATTTTGTACTTCCCATGTGTTAGTTCACGTACAGTTCTGTTTCTTATCTCTTTTATTGTATTTATTTCATAAAAGTTATTTTAGATGATATCACTCATACAAAGACTCAGCAGCCAGGTCTTTCTAACAGTAACTAGTAATGTTCTCTTATAGTGATAATTGGGAGGCCAGAAATTCTTTAATTGCTCACGGTTGTAATGGGAACAATGGTTGCACTTCAAATGATCAGTCCATTTGGAACTGTTATGATTGTGGTGTCTTGGGCTGCAAAATGCATTGTATTCTATCTGATTCTGACAATAGTAATCTATTTGATCTTCATGAAATTTTCAAGAGCTTACCTAGCATTGGAAAGGAAAGGAAGATACAATCTTGTAGGATAATACCTAATGACAATGTTGCAAGCCCAGGTATATGGGATATCACTGATGATGTTTTGGAAAATGTGTTGAATAAGCTTGGGCCAAAGGATCTTGTAGTTGTCGCAGCCACTTGTCATCATCTGAGATCATTGGCAACACCTATCATACCCTCTATGAAACTAAAGCTTTTCCCTCACCAGGAGGCAGCAGTTGAATGGATGTTAAAACGAGAGCAGAATGCTGTTGTTTTGCAACACCCTTTGTACATGGAATTTTTGACAGAAGATGGGTTTTCTCTGTACATGAATTCTGTTACAGGTGAAATATCTTCAGGAATAGCTCCTGCTGTATGTGATTTTCGTGGTGGAATGTTTTGCGATGAACCTGGTTTAGGGAAGACTGTAACTGCATTATCTCTTATCCTTAAAACTCATGGAACAGTTCCTGATGCTCCTCATGGTGTAGAAGTGGTTTGGTGCATGCATAATTTTGACCAAAAATGTGGTTATTATGAACTTTATGCCAATGGTTCTAATTCAGCTAATTTTCTGTCAGCGAGGACAAGATCCGTGTCACAAAGGGATGAGGCCCAGTGTCTTCTGTCACAAGAGAAACATGGTTCTATTGATAACTCAAGTTGCTCACCGCATGATGGAAGTAGATCTGTGGATTTTGAATTTTCAGTACAACGTGCAGTTTCCTCTTTCTCAAAGTTGGATGAGTTATCTGGTAGCTCTAGTCTAAGCCCTCATAGATACATGCATAGGAGAGCTAGGAGCTTGACTCAAGTTAAGAGAAATCTTTTGGACACATATGGAAATAGAATAACATGTGACAGAAGCCAAATTTGTACAGAAAATGCTGTTGGCTGCAAAAGTATTTCAGATACTGTAAAAAGAAAACTTGCTAATGACAATGAATCCATCCTTCCTGCTATTAGCAATTCCTACAAAAAGCCTAGGAAGGAGATTGCTAATTCTGATTCTAGTGAGATATGGGTGCAGTGTGATGCTTGCAGAAAGTGGCGAAAGATATCTGAGAGAAATATACTTGATTCCACAGCTGCTTGGTTTTGCAGTATGAACAGTGATCCTATGCGTCGCAGTTGTATTGCTGCAGAAGAGTCTTGGGACTCTAAAAGAAGAATAACATGTTTGCCTGGATTTTATTCAAAAGGAACCGCACAGGGGAAAGAGCAAAATATCTCATTTTTCATAAGTGTGCTAAAAGAGCATTTCACATTGATTAATTCTGAAACAAATAAGGCTTTGAAGTGGTTGGCCAATCTCTCACAAAGAAAGTTAGAAGAGATGGAAAAAAATGGTTTGACACGGCCAATTATAATTGCACCCTGGGAAGAATGTACAAGAGAGGCCCATGGGTACCAGAAAATATTTGAAGCATTTGGTCTTGTCAGAAAGTTTGAACATGGCACAATAAAGTGGTATTATCCATTAGCACTTGATAACTTGGCCTTTGATTCTGCAGCACTTAGGATTTCTCTGACTGAACCATTTGGCCAAAATAGGTTGTATTTGTCTAAAGCTACTTTAATTGTTGTCCCTGCAAATTTAGTGGACCACTGGATATCTCAAATTCAGAAGCATGTTTGCCCTGGTCAGCTGCGTGTCTTTGTGTGGATTGACAACAAAAAACCTTCTCCTCACAATCTTGCTTGGGATTATGACATCGTGCTAACCACCTTCAACAAGTTAAGTGCAGAATGGGGCCCTCGCAAGAGGAGTGCCCTAATGCAAATTCACTGGCTTAGGATAATGTTAGATGAAGGACATACACTGGGTTCAAGTCTCAGCTTGACAAACAAATTACAGATGGCTGTTTCTTTGACAGCATCAAGTCGATGGATTTTGACTGGTACACCAACCCCAAATACTCCTAATAGTCAAGTATCTCATCTTCAACCTATGCTCAGATTTCTTCATGATGAGGTTTATGGCCAAAATCAGGAATCATGGGAGGCAGGTATACTTAGACCCTTTGAAGTGAAGATAGAAGAAGCAAGGTTACGTCTTCTTGATTTACTTAAGAGGGTTATGATTAGTTCAAGGAAGATAGATATAAAAAATATTCCTCCTTGCATCAGAAAGATAACTTTTTTAAATTTTACTGAAGAGCATGCAGCAAGCTACAATGAATTGGTTCTCACGGTTCGTCGAAATATATTAATGGCTGACTGGAATGATCCTTCTCATATTGAGTCACTTTTGAACCCAAAACAATGGAAATTTCGCAGTAGAACCATTAGGAATCTCAGACTATCTTGTTGTGTGGCTGGACATATCAAGGTGACAAATGCTGGTCAAGATATACAGGAAACAATGGATATGCTGGTACAAAAAGGTCTCGATCCTCTTTCAGAAGAATATGTTTTCATAAAGAGCTCTCTTTTGAATGGTTGTAGTTGCTACAGGTAATTGACGCATATTAAATTTCCCAATGGATGGTGCCTATCAGTGTTAAGATTTATTAATCTGTTTCTCCTTTTAGGTGCAAAGAGTCGTGTAGATTACCTGTTATCACACCATGCCAGCATCTGTTATGCCTTGATTGTGTTGCTCTGGACAGTTGTAGATGCACCCTACCTGGCTGTGATAATTCTTATGAAATGCAATCTCCAGAAACATTAGCGCGACCAGAAAATCCAAATCCAAAGTGGCCTGTTCCCAAGGATCTTATTGAGCTGCAGCCATCATATAAACAGGCATGCTATTCTTTGTTATTATCAATGCATTATTTTTTATTTTGAGAATTATCAATATTTTGTATCTACCACTTTTGTTGAAGATTTTAGTATCATGTTGTTTCCCACAGGATAACTGGGATCCAGATTGGCAATCAACATGTAGCAGCAAAGTTGCATACTTAGTAGAGCGGTTAAAGGCTCTACAAGCAACAAACAGGAAAATTGGTTCCTCTGTGGAAGAAATAGATAATAGCAAGATGGAAATTTATTATTCGAAGACAAATTATAGGCTTTTAGATCTCCAGGAAGCTTGGTCCCTGCAGAATAGCAACTCTTGTAATATATTGACTGAGAAAGTGATTGTTTTTTCTCAATTTCTTGAGCACATAAATGTTATTGAACAGCAGGTACCTAGGATTATAAGATTTGTTTATCTTCCTAACCTGCAGTAAAGGGTAATTGATCTCTTCTACGTTTTAGTTGACAGTTGCAGGAATTGCTTTTGCTAGAATGTACAGTCCAATGCATTCCAGCAACAAGGTCTGAAAAGGTTAACAAATTACAAAGCCAAATTCTTCCTGTGGAGTTCTCACTGGACTTATTTTTTTTCTTTTAGATGAAGTCATTGATGACTTTTCAGCTTGACCCCAATTGCATGGTTTTGCTAATGGATGGAAGTGCAGCCTTGGGTCTAGATTTGAGCTTCGTGACAAATGTATTTTTGATGGAGCCTATATGGGATAGAAGGTATATTCTATTTTGCTGTATATACTTTTTTCTTCTTACTAGTAATATAGCCTTGCATAAGCTGAATGGAGGGGCAAGATTCATATAGCTCAATGGATGAGGATGGTGATGGTTCAATTGATAAAATTTTCAGTTGTACTATTAGGAACCAAACCATGGTTCAAATAGTTACTGGTACTCCCCGGGGCAATGGTGCAGCCTTCTCATTTCCAAATATCTAAGGGTTGAGTTCCATCTTCGGAGAATTAACGGATGAATTTTTCTTAATGGACGGTTGACCTAAGAACGCAGATGTGATGGGCTTGCCCGTTACGAGCACTTTCCGATTTAGCCTAGTGGCCGGTGGGAATTTCCGTAGGGTCGACATAAGCTGGATATATGGCGCCAATAAAAAAAATAGTTATTGGTACTGGATGAGTTATATATTTTGCTCCCAATGAAACCCTCCAATTATGTTTTCATTTTAAAAAATGGTTAACATTTTGTTGCGCTCTCTAGGAACCAGACCATGATTCAAATAGTCCTGAAAGACTAAATCATGACCAGTGGATCATAGGGGTTGCAATTCGGGTTGGGAGGTCATAAATAGGTTGTGTCTTGTAGCCCATATAATTTTACTCTGAATTCGATCCCTTTAGTAAAAGGGTAATAATCTATGACCTGTACATGACCCACTTATAAATTGGTGATAATGTATTACCTATACATAATCCATCCATGTATAAATGGGTTCACCTCTTATGATTGTTTATGTCTGTTAAATTAAACAAATTAGATAGATCATAGATACACTATGTGACGGGATCCATAGTATAATTAAACAGATCAAATGACACAACCCATTTAACAAATTCAAAAAAATACCAAATCAACACAACATACCAATTATTTTTAATTATATGAAAACCAAACATATGATATAATATATATGCTTTTTTACTATATATTTATAACATATTTATTAGATTATATATTTATAACTTGTATAGATTACTATGAAATAACCTGTTTATGATCCAACCTGACCCATTTATTTGTGGGGTCATAAACTGGTCAACCCATTTATGATTCAAACTGATTTACCTCACTCCAAATTGCATCTGGTGGTGTCAACTTTTGCCATCCCAACTAGATTGCAAGGTAGATCAGGATGTTTAACTTTGCTACTCTTATTAGATCATATAAATTTTCTCAATACTTTAAATTAATCTCTCAAATTTTAAAATATTTTCCTTCTAAGCTCTATCCTAAAATTCTTTGGACTCAAATGTGATAGAATTAATAGGATACTCATTTCTAGAAATATTTACATGTAGAATGATTAAAAACATAGAGTATTTTCACTATATTCAAGTTTTAGGAATAATTTACTTAAAAAATAAAATTCAGAATAAGATTCTCTCTACAATGTACATTTTAATAATGTAAATAATTAACTTATCTGGAATAAATTTAACAAAATAGTTAAACGATCATAACTATATGTGCAATTAAATCAAAATAATAAAATAAATAAATAAAAATATTTTTATCAAAATAAGATAAAGAGGAAATCAAGAGGATGGTCAAAACATTAATGCATAGGAATAAATGAGCATTCAGAAAAATGAATAAGAAGAGAGTTATATGAATAAATGAGAATAAGAATAACAATGTTGCTAGAAGGTTTCGATAGTTCGCAATCATGCTGACACACAACAACTATTAATTGGACAATAAAGACATGTTTCTAAATTCTAAGTGGCCATTGATTTTTAGGCTTAATACCAAATTGTTCAGATTGTTTAATTTATATAATAGATGAGTGCTTACCACTTGATCATGCTATATTTTTGGATCTTCATTTGGATTCAGTTATGCACTTTTATTTTTTTATTAATTATTTTTTTCTCTGGGTAAGATAGCATTTCAGGCCTTAAAAAATGGTAATCCATCTTAATTCTCTCTCTCTCTCTCTCTCTCTCTCTCTCCCTTCGCTTTTCATTACCTTACTATTGCATGTATTTCCCTTTTGTCGTTTCTAAAGAAAAATTGGGTGTCTTATGCAATACTTTTTGTAACATATAACAGCATGGAAGAACAAGTGATTAGTCGTGCCCATCGCATGGGTGCTACTCGTCCAATTAGTGTAGAAACATTGGCAATGCATGGCACCATTGAAGAACAAATGGTCAAATTTTTGCAGGTATTTATACTCTCCTTTCTGCAGTCTGTTTAGTCCATTCAATTGGTTATTTTAAAAATCATGTTAGATGTAGTGCTTCATTCAAACTGTGGTTATTACTGATCATTAAGCTACTCATGTTCTCAAAAATGAAGAGTAGTATATATCAATTTCAATACTAAAGCTAAGAAGTTTGATTTGAGAAACACATAATGCAAACCAATATACTATATATCATCCTTAAAAAGCATATCCTAGGGCTTGTAATGTTAGTTCTGTTTTTAAAACTGCCATATTTAGGAAAATCGCATAGAATTTCAGACATTATTTTGTTAGGTCTATCTTTGTCCTTGTTCTCTGTATCTCTTTTAATATGATTGAATAAATTTACCTTGCTATATTCACGTGCATCCATCACCATTTATGATGATGAGGAGATAATCCTTGTAAAAATGTCAATAGAGTCAGGTTGTTGCTTGTAATGATAAATCTTCCTTCAATGATTAGATTGAATTCATTCATCTTAGGTGATTCTTTGTCGATAATTAGTTGGATCATTTTTGGGTGGTCAGGTCATTGAGGATTTGTTCCTTTGTGCAGGCGAGCTAGAAGCATGCATTCATATAATCTACTCCTGTATCAATAAATAATGGATGTGAAATTGTAGCATAGTACATGCTGGTCCAATTTGTTTCGTTTGCATGATTTGTGATGCCTGTGCAATCAGTTAAAACCCTACATTTCCATATACTTATATCTTCTTTGCTATTTTCTCGTCCTTCTCTCTTCCATATTCTGTCTCATTTATTCATCCGTCTTGTTCTCTTTATTTTCATCTTTTCTGCTTTTTGTATTTTTCTTCTCATCCTTTCTTTTCTTCCTAGATTATCCTCCTCTTCTTTTGTGCAGCTAGTACCACCTTACCAACACAAGGTGTCCTAAAGAGCCGTCATCTGTTATCACCATGACCAAGTGCAATTAATTAGTTTAGTTATTCTCTGATAATATGGTCCAAGTTTTCATTGGAATGCTTGACCCTGATACCAATTGGATGATTTGATGGATGTGGAATAAAGTGGTCTTCCATTTTTGAGGGCACTAGGTAGTTGTAGCAATGGACATCATAGTTGATCCCTCCATGGTATTTTTATTAACTTTGTAGGGACAATCTATTTGGTTACCAAAAAGATTTATCCTTTTTCATGAAAAGACCTCGTCTAAGTAAAAAAAAAATGCTTCAAAAGACCTTTAGTAGGTCTAGATGCCAAGTGAATTATTATTTATTTAATGTATCATAACTGAATTTTCCCTACTTGAGAGTTTAAAATGTTTTATGAGTTTAATATTTTAGATTAAATCTAATGTGTACCAGTAAGCACTAACTTCACCTGTTTTACAGGATTTCAGTGCTTGTGAAAGAACACTAAAGCATGAAGTTGGAAAAGATGAATATGAAGGAACTAGAGCCCATCGTACGGTCCATGATTTTGCTGAAAGCAATTATTTGTCCCAATTAAGCTTTGTGCATACAAATGTAAAGACATAAAAGGTATTGTATCCATCACTTGTTAACTTCTGAATTATCAATTAGTATTTGTAAGATCTTGCATAGCATATGACATTGTCTTTTTTTTTCACTATGCTAACAAATATCCTGGATTGTTATGGGAAGCTGGCCTATGTTTGTTACACATGATCCTCCAGAGAAATTGGAAGACCCTTTTGAGGGAAGAGGGGGCAAAATAGGAGAGAGAAAATAGCAAGAACATTTAGAAGGAAATGACAGGAACAATTTCCACATAATATAGATTTAATATATATGCCTATGTGTTGACTTTAGACAAGAAAAAACATTGGAGGCATGGGGGTGATAATGATCATGGTATCCCTTGCAAGAAATAATTTGCACTAACTAGTTTAAATAAAATGAAACGACAATGACCTTTGGATCTTCTTATTTGGCAATTGAGATTAAAATATAGAATGTGAGTGAAATTGATGTTCCATGATTTAGGGCGTGAATTGTGATTATGAAATCATATAAAGAAAAGTAACAGGTTAAGTGGTAATCGACCATATATATATCCAAACAAGAATCATTGATCTTTGGATGATTTCAAATTTTCATTTGCAACTCTCTCAAGTTATTGTTCCAACTGATCTCGTATGGTCCCTCAGATTTCATGTTGCTAACCAATTCCTAGTAGTGAAAGAGATGTGGAAATATTTACATTATTTAACTTAATGCCATTACAAATGTGTTTTGGCCAATATATTTCACCTCCATCTAAGTAGATTATATAATCATATATATGAAACGAGGTGCTGATTCTAAGCACTTTTTAGTTTTGTATAACAGAAACTCGTTCCAATTTTACACTCTTCCAAGGTGAAAACAAAATTAGAAACCATGAACACTATGACTGCAAGATGATTGGTCATGAATTAAAATGAGAAAGAGGAAACTCAAGTTATCCTTTTGTTGAAAGATTTCCTTTTAATCATCTCCAAATGGATGCAACTCCTAAAATGGGGATTGTGTTTCTTGTTATTGCAACTTGAGTATCAAATTACTGGCTACTCAGGTCACAGAATTGTACATGTCAAATGATCATTCCATAGCATGTGATGCATGTGAGAGGTTAACATGATAAAATCACGCAGCTACGACATGGTTCTTTCATACATAAACTGTATCATCAGTATCCACAAAACAAGGATGTGTCTGTGTCATTGATTTGATTTTAATCAACAGTATCAACATGACTAAAAGGTGCTAACTAGCTTAGTAAGCGTAGTAGGTGAGAACCTGAAAGTTGTTGTAAATGCTTAAGTTTGAAATGTTGTTATCATCTAATAATTTATATATAATAAGTTGCAATAACTGCACCTGAAAAAGTTTGGTAGCCACTAATACTACAAACTTTTGATATTATATCTGAGATCTCAAAAGATTTCTAAATTGCACTGGACAAATCTAAATTAAAATTAGTTGGTCGAGGGATTTTTTTTTTCCTTCTGACATGCTGTTTTAGATCTGTATTTTTTTTCTTGTGAATTGAACTGGAATAATGTGAGTCATTCCCCACTAGAACTCTAACTATGATGTGTAATATGTTATCCATGTTGAACCACAAATGTGGACTGGATGGATAGTAATACATTAATATGTTATTCGCTGAGGGTACTAATGATTATTATTATTGACTATCACTAAGTGGCGCTGAGTAAAATTTTGAAACTATTCCTGGTGTAGTATCACAACTTTTAGTATGTGATTAGCACACTTACCTTATTCATAGTACAAGTGCCATAAGTCTCCTTTAACTACAAATAGATAAATTGGGCAAGAAATTCCAGGTCTACTTTTCTGGTTTATGAAGTTTTTTTTAGAAATATCAAGGACATTTATTTTTCTCAACTCAGAACCATATACGCATATGCAAGTTCTCAGTAAATCCGATTTCAGAAAGCAGTGCTCTATGAAACTTTTATTTGACAATTTCTGATCTGACTTCTGATTTAAAGAAAAATTGCAATTGCTAGACTACAAACATTTTCTCTAATGGAATTTGTAAAAGATCGTATTATGACAAGATTTTGGCCCTAATGGTGCTCATATACTTTAAAATGCAGGGTTGGAAGTGGTCACTACGTGCCTCCTTTTCATGATCGTCTGACATTTTTAAGATCTACGGGAGATGGATCGTTCCAAGTTGTGTTGGCTGACCACTGGCTCCCTCTGTTTTGTAGATTTCTGCATTTTGCAATGTTCTAATATATGATCAGCTGATTTTGCAGGAAGTTCCATCTAAATATTTATATGCATGGAAAAGTATGTCTAGATGTAGCTTTCGTTGGAACTGACAAGGCATCAGATTATGTGAAGAAAAACTCTCATTCTTTACATTGCCATTAAGTGCAACTAAAGGTCAATGAAATGGGAAAATTTTCTAGTGGCAAAAGGTGAAGGTCACCTTAGCTGCCTCCCCAGGATAGTCACACACACTCTCTATACTCTGAAAGGAGATAAAGTATGGAACTTATTATAGGGGTATGAGATAATCTAAAACAGTGTATTTGTACATGTCGGGAATTAAAACATGCTTCTTTAGGGGCAAGTCCTGCCCAAGTAGTCTGATAGAGAAAGAACAAGCGTCTCACCTTAGTTGTTTTTCTGGCACAGGAAAATGATGTCAATTTTGTCCTTCAGATCCACAAGTTACATAATTCATGCCCCTCGGCAGCCAGCAAAAAACTGGACCAGCCTGGTCTTGTTGCTGGTCACGGGAAAAATGAAAGGATAGTGATACCAAGAATTAAATTTATACCCATCCACCTCCCCTAACTTAATTGTTCGATCAACAAAACAGTATCCCTGAGGAATTGATTTCCACCGACCGACCGGAATTAATCCAACCACTGAGGAATATTAAGTCTATAACAACTCTCACTGTGAATGGAAGGAGACAGGGTGGTGGCCATGCTTATGATTTATTTAACCATTTTTAGAATATAAATATATAAAAAATAATTGTCTGATTAGTCTGCCAAGCGACAGGGATAAAGAGGCAGATTGGAAAAGATACATGGAGACAGGAGGAAGAGGAGTTGAGGAGGCAAATCTAGAAGGGATCACGTGGAATTGCCTCACGGGGTAGGAGAGGGTATGGCAAATACCACAAGAACACTGCAAATATAGGCCAAGGATGACGTCACCGAATCTTGTGCGAGGATTGGGTGGTCCCCCACCAACGCCTGCCTTCCTCCTTCGCACGAATCTTCAAGCAAGCGGGTGGAGGAGATGGGCCCGCGTTAGTGTGGCTGAGTTGTTCCGGAGGGGCAAGCGAGGAGATGGCTTATAAATAAAACAAGAGATCAAAGGAAGCCATGAAGAGGGGAGGTGGTGGCTTTGCTTGGTATCCAATTCAACGATAGAGTGAAGATTTGGGGGTGAAATCTGATGGCTATAGCTCATGGCATTTGATTTCCTCGCTGGATGTTGATAAACAAACAAAAAAAAACAAGGCAAGGCAAGGTGGAGAAGGAGAACCTTCATCGACTCTTCCTCATCTTCTCTGCCATTTGATTCCTCTCTTCGGCATCACTTGATAAAAGAAAGAAAGCAAGCAAGCAAGATAAGAAATTATGGGCGTTGATAGAGAGGAGGCACAGTTTCATGTGTTGGCTGTAGATGACAGTCTCATTGACAGGAAGCTCATTGAGAGGCTCCTCACGACCTCATCCTACCAAGGTACTTTCATTGATAAGGACAATTGTCACTTATTTGGTTTAATTTCTTTCCTTTTGTTTTCTCTCTCTCTCTCTCTCTCTCTCTCTCTTTCTCTCTTTAACAAGCAGTTTCTTTGATGCTTCAGTTACCGCAGTGGATTCCGTGAGCAAGGCTCTTGAATTGTTGGGACTGAGAGAGGAATCGGGTGTCTCATCACCTGACTCACCAGACAAAAATGTAATCATCAACTGATCAATTAATTTTGCAACATGGATTCCTGAAGATGTGAGTTTCTGATGAAACATTTGATGGTAATTTTGATTCATAGGAGATTGAGGTGAACTTGATCATAACAGATTACTGCATGCCTGGAATGACAGGGTATGATCTTCTCAAGAGAATTAAGGTACTTTTGGCTCTTGTTTCCTTACCTTCACTCTAATTTGTTACAGGATTTCATGTCTGTTTGTTTTCCCCGTCTCAGGGTTCATCGTCTTTGAAGGACATTCCAGTTGTGATCATGTCCTCTGAGAACGTGCCTTCAAGGATCAATAGGTGAGCAAGATTAATATCAAACAGTTATCAGAGAAATAGTTAGCAAAGTGAATTGCTTTTTTAATTATATTCTAGCTAGCTAGCTAGCGCCAGATTCTGTTTTGACAACTTTACGATTGTGAAGGAACTTTAATAAAAGGTAAAGTAGGAAAAAGGATGAGCCATAGTTCTAGATCGTCTTTAAGGTTTGGTGGGAAGTAATATGATGATCTAGGAATTCTTTTCTCAAAAGATACTTTCTTAGAAATGGAAATGGAAATGGAGTTCTTTAAAAAAATTGAATTATAATCAATTTGTCTCTTGGCAATAGGTGGAATTATTATTATTTAAATTTTTTTTTTTCGAGGGAAAAGGATTCAGTCTATCAACTATCAAGTGGTCCTTCACATACATAAATGTCTCCTTGGAGTCATCTATCACGGGGTCATACCTTGTTAGGAATCAAGAATAAAGTGAATTCCAGTGAAGTACTCAGACGTCCTACAACCCTTTAGATTTGCTCAATATTCTCCATTAGATTTGATATCGCATTGGACATGGAAATTAATAATGCACTGATGACAGATGCTTGGAAGGTGGAGCAGAAGAGTTCTTTCTCAAGCCCATGCAGCTTTCAGACATGACAAAGCTCAGACCTTATATGCAAAAAGGAAAACTGAAAGAAGAGCAACAACAGCAATCACAACAACAAGAGGGGAAAACCAGCAACGACAATGTCAGTCATAAAAGAAAAGCCGCCATGGATGATGATGGACTTTTGCCTGAGAAAACAAGGCCAAGATTGTCCTGTACGTAGCAGCTCGGCATATGCATGAAATGAAGAGAGCTAGTTGCTTACAATTAATTTTTTTTTTTAAACTTCTTTCTTATCCTGCAATTCAAACACATTCACATATTGCTTTCCGGATATTCTAGTTTCCTCACAAAAACATTGATGTTCGAGACATACTGATTAATGATAGGAAGGTTTGTTTAGGGAAGGAAGAAGGGAGGAAGGGAGATGTATAGACATGTGTCATTATTGTGTTCCTCGATCTCCCAGAGAATCAATTTATTGTCGTGCATTGTGGGAAGCTTTTCAGTGACTCACTGAACCCTTATTCTTGTTCTTCACTAGTCAGGGACCACAGCTAGCTAGCTAGCATCCATTCCAGGTTTGACAAGAAAGAATAGACCAAACGTCTTATCTTAAACGTGCTCATAATTAATTCATTGAATCTGAGGTAATGATCAGACAACAAATCTAGCTAGTTTTGAAAACGAGTGTAAGTGCTGACTTTTGCTGTAATTTAGTGGCCTTAACAAACAAATTCAATATGATTTGAATGCTTGTGGATAAGGATCCAGTAGTTCAAATCATATATATAGCGATTTGTCCTCCCCAAAACTGCGTAGATACATGGAAAATCTTCATGTTCTTAACATTTGTGAAAAAGAAAGGTTAACTAGATCTAATTAACTAGTGTGTGCAATTGCTAGATTATATTTTATATTAAAATTTATTTATAGTCTTTAAGGGCAATGTTAAATTATATATATTTTTATTAGATTTAGTTTTTCTTTTTAGACTTAGTCCTTATCTTCTTTTTCAATTTAGGGGTTATGTTCTCTATATAAAAATTTGTACTCTTTATTTCTCATGTATTTTTGGAGATTGAATAAGACAACTACTTGTTTCCTCTTTCTTAATTTCTACATGGTATCAGAGCACTAATCCTCATGGTGTTGATAATGTTAATTCGATCCACAAATTTCGCGGATCGTACAGTCGTACAGTTTTGATTGGATTTGTTTTTTTTTCGTATCAACTTGGTTTTATTTTTTGTTCGGTTATTCGTGAGCACAATTCATTTTGTCATCATGAGTGGCCGCACAGAAGATTCGCTTCAATCGATTAGTGTTCGATTTGATGGAAAAAATTATTCATATTGGGGATATGTTATGAAAAAAATTTTACGTGGAAAATCTATGTGAGAATTATTCATATTGGGACAGGTTCCCACTCAAGCCTATAGCTCACAAGTACAAGGCCAATTAGCTCCTAAGCCGGTCGGGCCCTTCGAAACATCTTCTCGCTAAAGCCTATAGCTAGCTCATAGGTACAAGGCCGACCAGCTTCTGACCGGTCAGGCCCTTCGGGATAGCTTCCTGCTCAAGCTCACGACTCTTATTCATACAGCCGGATGACCATCGATCACGTTGTCTTGGGCCTTTAGGAGATATGCTCCTTGATTCTCAAGATCATCGTTTCTATCACAAAATCCTGAGCAGCTTAGACGCAAATCAGTGCATCTGCAGGGATGACCTTATCAGAGAATTGTAACTATCTATCAGAGTATAACCTTTTGTCAGAGAATATTATGTCAGTTTAGTATTGAAAAGCTTCCTTGGCCCATAAGAAGCTTTCTTTGTCGCCTCTGCACACAACATTCTCTAATGTGAATATTCTTTATTCCCTCATTACAATTGAAACCCCAAAAGGTAGTATAAAAAGATACACATACATATGTAAAAGAGACCTTTTCCCGACTTTTGACTAAGAATACTTTTCATCTTCTTCTTTTTTGCATTATGCATTTTTTATATTCGAGGACAATTTTTAACTTGAACATCAGAGTATCTAAGCCGGGATTTTTTTTTTTAAATTTCTGATGCTAATACTTTTCTCAGAGTATGTGTAAACCTTGCCCTCCTCTGATCCTCTCTGCGGCAGCGCATGACGATTGTACATCTCAACATCATCTTTCTAAATGGGCCTGGACGGGATAATTATAAGTTCAGTTAAATCTGAAGAGCATAAAAAAGGGAAAGAGAATCTTTCACTATAAGAAAATTGTCATATACCCACGGCAAAAAATCGTAGGTAAAAGCATGACAATCGTGGGTATAGACCTCAAAAACCTATACCCACGGACACTTATTTCCGTCATTTTTACTATGCCTTTACCCACGGTTTTTTTGCCGTGGGTATAACATATAGTGACAGTACCCATTACCGTCAGAAATGGCTCGACTTATACCTACAGATTTCATTGTGTCACTATATGTTTTAGTGACAGACCTAAAAGCCGTCACAAATAATCACCAGGTAATTACCCACGGAAATAATTTAACTTTTCCGTAGGTATAGCTTATAATGTTTTTTTTTGTGGTAGAAAAAATTAAAATTTAGAATTCAATTTATATATTAAATTTATATATATAAGAATAACAATCATATTAAAAAAGACTCTAATTATATTAAAAGTAAAACAAGCCATATAGTAACATGTATCAATATTCCAAACAAACGGATTCATTAAAATCTAAAGAAGTACACTTTTATAGTCAATAAATACATATGGTGCATACAAAATACAATTCTAAAATTTGATAGGCATGGATCACCAATAATTAACAAAGATAAGCGTCTTCGCTTCTAGTTATCACCTGCAAATCAAATTAAAATAAAGCATTAATATTAGTGTATGTATTTAACAAAATTAATATCAGTCTTAATGAAAATTAATCAAATTAAGTACATACTATATTCATGATGCCCATCATTGTTGCTTTGATCATTTGGCTTA